>JAVLUX010000066.1:667500-896050 GCA_032164185.1 Moxostoma hubbsi
TATCTACCGTTTTATCTATTTATAGATAAACTGTCTGTCTATTCATCTATATTTTTATAATTCTACCGTTCTATCTATCATTATTTCGTTCTATCTAATGTTCTATAATTCTATTTTCGTTTCGTCTCTGTTCTGTCATTCTACTGTATCTATCATTCTATCTATTGTTCTATCCTTCATTTCACATCATCCAGACAAAATTGAGACATGCTATTTGAAGTTTCATGAAAGGTTTTTCACAAAATTAGTTATTTTGCGTAGTTGTCGCTTTCATGAACTTTAGAGCGCTACTTTCTCCCCAGTGAGGTCACACCACATTCAGCCGCGGCCCCTCCCTCCCTCCTGGAGTTCTACGGTGACGTGACCATGGCCCCGCCCCCAATGCAAACTCAGTTCTTCGCGTTCATTTCATTCTTGCCCTCATTCCGCGCATACTTCACATCGTTGTTAGATACGCGGAATAGTCGCACTATCGCGCTGCGACAACAAGAAATAAAAAGTGATCAGCTGGAAATAAATCACTGCACGCGCTCGATCAGATTGCTGTGCATCGCACATTTAAAAGACAGGTAAGTGTACGCTTTATAATTTAGTTGTCAGGAGTGATTAGCAGTTAGGCTCTATAGGTTTCAGTTAATTATTTTAAACTATAAGAATGATGTATTTATTTCTTTTTTTCTACAAATTTGATCACGTAATGTGGTATTAAATAGGTTATGAACTATTCGCCAAATATTTTGAGAATAGTAGCTATGAATAGTAGCTTTCCCAGTTCTTAAAAAGTGACACGGGGGGGCGGTTATATTATAATTTTATATTTTTTTCTCTATTTGATCCAAACGAGGCTATTATAATAAAATATGTTTTCTTGTTAATAGATTGTGCGAAACATCCGCAGAGATTTTCTTCACTTCTGGAGGTCCAGAATTTGTTTTTCCTTCGAGCTGTGCCAACAAGTTACCCACAATCTCGTTTTAACTGCGAGTCCATATTTACTTTAATAGTAATCCTCGTGCTGATAATGGTCCGATTCATTTTTCTAGCATGACTGAGTCAGAGTTATTGATTTCTGGTTATTAACTTGACATAAGGGACTTGTAGACTGTGGTTGTATATTTGTTTACTTAGTCTGGCTGACACCATATTCTCCCTTTGCTTTCTTGAGGAAGAAAAAAAAACCCGTCAGTTTTGTGTACATAAAGGATTAGAGAAAAAGTCCATGGTCCAGACCCTGTTAATAATTAATCTGGACGTTTGAAAGCGCCCTCAGTCAAAAATTACTCTCTACAGTAGCGAGCTGCAAAGTGCCTACATTGACCCATTTATGATGCCTGAAAATGCAGTCCAAAAGCGAACATTTTGGGAAAGGCGCGTGTATTGTTTTCTGGTATATTTAAACTAACTGACTGGACGTCAAGAGCCTTAGGGGCCGATCACACCGAATGGATTTTGCGTCAGTCTGGGCTGTTTTTCAATAGTTTTTCGATGTAAACACGGGCTGAACGGACGTCTCGGTGTTTCTTCAGCGTCTCGAGTTTTTTTAAACGCAGTGTCAAGACTTAAACAACTTTAACTTTTAAAACCTCGCCTCGAGACACCTGTGTTCTCGTCTAGCTTTGATTGTTTTTAGCGCGATAACACGTTCGGTTTGAACGGCCCCTGATTCGATCATTGGTGGAATTAAGCGTAAAAAATGTAATATATGTAAGATTACACTTTATTTGCTTACTACAATATCAATATTACGAGTCAGGCCTGCATGCCTTTATTCGTACTTCAGATGGAAAATCATTAGTTTTTTATTCTTTTTGGTGTTTGATGTTTTTCCCCTCTCTATCACCACTGTCTGACAGTAGATTGTTGTCTTAAAAGAGAACGACCCCCTACGCCATTGTTATTGTTTTGACTTGCTATTCTATTTAACTTAGGCTATGTAAACAGAGTAGATACACTCTTTTAAAATTCAAACACCCCCTGCTTCTAAAACGCTCAAATGTACACAGTTCTCTACTTAGTATCTGTTGAGGTTTTTATACACTAACTAATAAAACGAACTAATAACTAATACAAACTATAAGCTGTTTGCATTTTTTGAAAGTTGATATTTAAACTGGACATTTGTTTTCTTCTGTCTGTAATTCTAAAAGTGCTGGCCCTTTAAGTGTATTTATCATTGTAGTAAATCTATTAATTTTGAGAAGAAGGCGATCAGTTAATGGCAATTTTTTTTTCTATTTTAAGAATCGAAACTTTGTCAGAGAAGGGGGAAAAAAAATTGCCAAAATCACTAGACAGGCTTCCTCTAGCATGGGATTGTGGGAAAATGGGGGAAGGGGCCCTTCATTGTTCCTGCTGTTATTGAAGCAAGGGCTCATGGAGCGCCTGAATTACTCCACAAACAGTCATGCTGACATCTGGTTTGCCACTTAAGCGCACCTGTAGGCTGAAAGATGCTAAACTGTGTATTCATTCCGCCTCTGTGCTAATTCAGAAGAACAGCCATTTGTTTTACTGTTGCTGCCACTCACCGTCTAGCATACCCCATTGTTATGCCAGCAACAGGCGATATGCCGGAGGCACCATATGGCTTGTGTGCTTCGATGTTATCTGGTGATTTAGCTTATCAACACCATTATGTTGTATTTTGTCCTTTTCTCTTCCATGACTTTTAATGCAAAGAGGGTGATTGCGTAGGTTTAATTAGGATGGGACTGTGTTGTATGCAGCCAAAGTACACTTCTTAGGGTCTTGTAATGAATGTACCTGTGTTTTCCTACGTAGTTTTAGTGGGAAATTAATTACATTTTTTAGACTAACCATATTTGACCATCTCCGAAAGCACATTGAGAGGGCGGAGCAAAAAAAAGTTCTTTGATAACCACACATCTGATAAAGCTTGATCTTATTGCTGAAGGCAAATGTTTTATAAGACTCGCTTGCTTTCTGTATCTTAACTCTTCTCAATATGTTGTCTTTTTTAATGTCGATATCTCGCAGAAAAATATTCCGACTTTGTCAAACATGGATTATTAAAACTTTTTTATTTGATAAGTGAAAAATAATCTCAGATTTTGCTTAGCAACAATAGCTGTCTTGTTTTTAATTAAGTTCTGAGATCCACGGCATAGACAATTTTAAGTTAAATGTATACTGTGAGTTCTTAAGCAACAGGTGTTTATGATCTGCATTGTAAGTTACATTTTCTTTTAGTTATATGTTTTTGATCAAAAGAAAAGGGATGTGCAATTTGAATAATGATAAAGTTCTTACAATGTAGTTTTTCATGTTTACTGTATTCTCAGACACTCAATGTATCATACACACTAAAATAACTGAATGTGTTCTTCTTGTGTCACACGTGTTCATTGCCTTTGCTGTTGCATTTCTTCTGGCATGCATAATCACAAGGCTTGTATGATAACTGGGGGGGGGGAGTGGAACAAGAAACCCGAAGAGATTTGTCAGAGCAAAACGTAAGAGGGGAGCCTTAAGGGGCGACAAAAGGAAAATTCATATGTAATGAAATTTGGGTTGAGAGTTTGTCAGGGCAACAATAGCTCAGTTGGGCTGTGTGTTGCAGGGGCACGGGTGGCCGGCTTTGTTCAGGGAATACAGGAACAATAGGGTGTCCTCAGTGGCCTGGGGCGGCAGGAGGCCCACGCCGTGCCCTGAGGTAAACTCTGTTGTCACAAAAAACTCTCCACACAGCCCACCACTCCAAGAGACCAAGGACAGCCAGAGTGAGCGTGAGAGACCCTTACTGGAACTCTGCCACTGACGTCAGCATGTCTGCTTGAGGCTGATTACTGGACTCCCTTTTAGCTGCCTTGTAAATGTTGCTTGGCCTGACCTAGCTTATGGAAAAGTTTGTGAGTGAATTGAAAAGAAAGAAAGAAAGAAAGAGACAGTCAAACAAACAGATAGTTGATAGAAAGAGACAGGATAGAAAGATAATTAGTTCATATTATGATCATGTTAAGATCATTGACAATGTTAAGATCGTTGCTTTGTGAGGTTCAGCGGAAGCTGTAAAGATTTCCTTTGTGTACGTATTTTTTCATCTTAAAATCTGTTTGCCAACACCAGAACAACAGTTTAGGGAGAGTCCGGGTGAAATCAGTCACTAAATGAGTCAGTTCCTGACACAAACACAAACCTCAGAATTCCAGTTAACAGACCAATTATTCACCACCTATAGAGCATTAATCAGAGATGGTCTAAACTGTTACAGACCTAAGGATTCGGTTAGTACTTATCAAAAAATTATATTGCATACTGTGTCAGTACATCTTGTGTGTATTAATACTATCGGAAAAATGGCTTATTCTTACAAAAATAACAAAAAAAAGCCCCAAATCTTTCTTTCTCCTGTTGAGACAGAAGATTAAAAATATACTGCTGTGCCATAGATGGATTTCAGGAGATGCCACGAAAGGGCGAGCAATTCTGTTTTGGTACAGTGTGATCAGATGTACTGTCTGTGAGTTTTGAAAAGACTCTCTTCGATGTTTATAAGAAACGTCTATGTTTCCTGTTAGAAATCAGGTGGCGACCGGAGTTCATGTCACCCTTTGGAAATGTATTTGTCGCCTGCTGGAAGTTCAAGAAAGGTTATGAGCAAACATTGGCCATGCTTTTCGGGAGCTCACACTTATTTGAACATGTTGTCGTCTCCATTTCCTGGACGAGGCATTGTGGGACAGAGTGGGAGAGTTACACTCCAGTAAGACATCGGATAATAGCAAGGTCTGACTCAGTGAAAAATAGCTTCCTTTAGAAGATTGAAGCCAGTGGCGTGATCTCAAAACATGTCTTGCCCGTAATTACTGGAGGAAGTCGGTCTGATTCAAGTATCTTACAACACTTCAAGGAAGTGGACTTTGTATTTGGCCTCTAGCTCCATGTAGGGACTGAATATAGTCACTTAACATAATTTATTCAAGTAGGACAAGTTGCTGCATTAACATCCTTGTTGGTCTGGGAGCGATATACCTAGCGATCAATCAGATTTTAGGGATAGGGTTAGGCATAGGACTGGGGTAAGGTGCATTCAACCAGACATTCTTGTCAACCAATGATTTTAGGGTTAGGAGCAGGGATAGGGCTAGGTTTAGGATAGGAATATTGTTTCATTATCTGTCAAGTTTGTTGATTCAGGAACATGTCCTACTTGTGTAAAACTTTTGTGTGAATTTATTCCTCGGATATACTCATTGCATCATGTTGTACAAATTTAGCCCTTATGTATACTTATTGCATCTCGCTATACTCATGATCTATTTGAAAATCTTCTGTAAACACAAAAATATGTCTAGTAATACTGTCAGCAGACTTTCAAATACTTAAACACTTTTTGCAAAGCAGTTTGAAGGAAAACTTTCTGAGGCCATTAGACAATTACTTTCCAGCAGTTCTGCCATCACTTTGGGGTCATTAGCACTTGGTTGACGGGATTACGTAACTGGAGGCAAAGCAATAATAGTGCTCACATGCCCAGTGTCCTTTAGGAATTAATGCGGTGCAATTCGCAGACAGGTTTTCGCTTGGATGTTTGTAAGTTTGTTTGACCTCCAAAATTGCATTGAAAAAGGTTGTAACTTGGGCAGCAATGTGCAGTCAGACAAACTGTGTGCGATTTCTGTTCAGATGGGTCTATCTCTGCTTGTTAAAAATTTAGACTTGTAAATTGTCATTTATGCATGGTTTGACAGTGGATTTGAGTGTATGAGACAGTGAATGTTCCGGGTTTAATACAAGTAAGCTCAATTGACAACATTTGTGGCAAATTGTTTAAAAATTATTTCAACTTGTCCCTCGTTTTTTTAAAAACATGCAAAAATAATGGTTACTTAAAGGCACTTACAATGCAAGTGGATGGGGCCAGTCAAGGGCGTAGATTTGGCTTGAACATTGGGAGCGTGAAGCATTTACATGTTTCCATTGATCATGGTATGGGGGGGGGGTTGTACTTGTCTGTTTTGATTATTGAGGGGTTTAGAAAAGATATATTGAAATTTAACAGCATAATACTTGTAGCTACCTTGAACTGTTTATGACACAGTTATAGCCTATGTGTTTAATCTTATGTTATCTTATCTTATGTTTGTAAAGCTTGATTAATCCTTTCTAACATTTCATTCTAATAAAAATATAAATACAATTAAACACATGAGATTTATATATAAGCATCTGAAATTACTACTAAACTTTTACCTGAATCTGTGGTTGCATCAATCTGGTGTAAAAATCACTTCATAATTCCTCAAATTGACATAAGCCTTTAACATGCTCCAAGTGATCAAGGGTTTAGGGTATTCCTGTTAAACCCACTGCACAGGTTCTGCCAGAAAAGGGCACTTGTGCAATGTAAGCAATTAGTGCGTGAGACGGAGGGAAGTTTGCGAGGGAAGGGCATCAAAATTTGAAGTGGAATGCAGCCTATGTTGTGCTGTCTGCTGTCAGTTTGTGTTTTGTTTTCTGTATAAGCTGTGCGCTGCCCATACAGCTGGAGTTTCGATTACTGCCCCCTGGAGAAAACAGGTGGTACTTCAAGCTTGCATTGCTCAGTAAAATGCTTCTTTACAGTCCGGGGACATAATACATTTTTTATTTTTTTTTAAACACGTTGTAATGTTTTTATATAATTAATCGCAATGAATTAACACGTTAAATTGACAGTCCTAATTAAAATATACAAGTTTTTCAAAAGTATAGCCCCAAAATGTAAACATTACACATGCTAACATGATTTTATTGTGATAAAATCACTCACAAACCATAGCATGTAGTGTTGTCACAGTACCAAATTTCAGTAGTCAGTACCAATACCAGTGAAATTTCACAGTTCTTGATACTAATTTCGATACCACAGAAAAATATGCTAATATGATAATGTGCAATTGAACACACACGTTTAGCCTATTTAAAAAGTACAAATTCAATGTCAATAATACATAAAAAAACTGCATGTTTCCTTCAAGTGTTTCTCAATCAAGAATGCATGGCTTAAATGTTTTTAAGTAGCACCCTATTGAAATCAGTTTTTTTATTGTTTCCCAAATCATGTTTTTATTATTATTATTTTCCAGAACTCCATGTTTTAAAGTTTAATTTAATTTCATCATCAAAATCATGTCTAATCAATTAATTCTTAAAAATTTTAACAGTAATATTTGTTTGCAAATCTTTTATTCAACATCTGCTGTTTTTTGCCGGAAGCTTCACTTTTCCAGATAAACAGTTTTCGACATGCATTCCAGTGTGATCATTGAAGATTTTTTTAGTGACGTCTGGAATCTTATTTCTTTACACTGGCCTTTAAGTCTGACAATGTCAAGTCAAATCAAGTCAAGTGGTTTTTATTGTCGTTTCAACCATATACAGTTAGTACAGTACACAGCGAAACGAGACCACGTTCCTCCAGGACCATGGTGCTACATAAAACAACATAGGACAAACCCAGAACCACATGAGACAACACAGACTAAATAAAATACATATATAAAGTGTATATGCAAACGTGTGCAAAAAGTACGGGACAGTACAATAAATTACTAACAATGAACAGGACAATAATCAGTAAGAGACCAGTACACAGTAGTGCAAAAGATGACAGTTTCTAAAAATGCCAAATGTAAACATAACATACTATGAGATATTGTTCTATGAACATAGCAGTTATTGAGGTAGCAGCCAGTTATAAATTAACAATAATTAAAGTGCAACTCAGGACACGTGTGTGTGTGTGTGTGTGTGTGTCAAACCAGTCTCTGGGTATTGAGGAGTCTGATGGCTTGGGGGAAGAAGCTGTTACACAGTCTGGCCGTGAGGGCCCGAATGCTTTGGTACCTCTTGCCAGACAGCAGGAGGGCGAAGAGATTGTGTGAGGAGTGTGTGGGGTCATCCACAATGCTGGTAGCTTTGCGGATGCAGTGTTTTTTGTAAATGTCTTTGATGGAGGGAAGAGAGACCCTGATGATCTTCTCAGCTGTCCTCACTATCCTCTGCAGGGCTTTACGGTCGGAAACGGTGCAAGTCCCAAACCAGGCAGTGATGCAGCTGCTCAGGATGCTCTCAATAGTCCCTCTATAGAATGTAGTGAGGATGGGGGGGTGGGAGATGTGCTTTCCTCAGCCTTCGAAGAATGTAGAGATGCTGCTGGGCTTTCTTGGTAATAGAGCTGGTGTTGAGGGACCAGGTAAGATTCTCCGCCAGGTGAACACCAAGGAATTTGGTGCTCTTGATGATCTCCACAGAGGAGCCGTCGATGTTCAGCAGAGAGTGGTCACTCTGTGCTCTCCTAAAGTCAACAACCATCTCTTTTGTTTTGTCGACATTCAGAGACAGGTTGTTGGCTCTACACCAGTCCGTTAGCCACTGCACCTCCTCTCTGTATGCTGACTCGGCGTTCTTGCTGATGAGACCCACCACGGTCGTGTCATCGGCAAACTTGATGATGTGATTCGAGCTGTGCATTGCTGCACAGTCGTGAGTCAGCAGAGTGAACAGCAGTGGACTGAGCACACAGCCCTGGGGGCCCCAGTGCTCAGTGTGGTGGTGGTGGAGATGCTGTTCCCAATCCGGATTGACTGAGGTCTCCCAGTCAGGAAATCTAGGATCCAGTTGCAGAGGGAGGTGTCCAGGCCCAGCAGGTTCAGCTTTCCAATCAGGTGCTGGGGAGTGATGAATGCTGAGCTGAAGTCTATGAACAGCATTCAAACGTATGAGTCCTTTTTATCTAGGTGGGTGAGAGCCAGATGGAGGGTGGTGGTGATGGATCGTCTGTTGAATGGTTCGGACGATATGCAAACTGCAGTGGATCTAGCAAGGGGGGCATCTTGGTCTTAATGTGCCTCATGACGAGCCTCTAGAAGCACTTCATGATGATGGGTGTGAGTGCGACGGGACGGTAGTCATTGAGGCAGGACACTGAAGACTTCTTTGGCATGGGGACGATGGTGGTGGCCTTGAAGCACGTTGGAATGACGGTGGTGCTCAGAGAGATGTTGAAGATGTCGGTAAGAACATCTGCCAACTGGTCTGCACATCCTCTGAGCACTCTTCCAGGAATGTTGTCTGGTCCAGCAGGTTGACTCTATGTAGAGTTTTCCTCACATCAGCCGTGGTAAGACAGAGCACCTGGTCTTTGGGAGGAGGGGTGGTCCACCTCGCCGCCACGTCGTTCTGCACTTCAAACCAAGAGTTGAAGTCATTCAGCGCATTTGGAAGGGAGGCATCTTTGTCACAGGCAACTGATGTTGTCCTATAGTTGGTGATGGCCTGGATGCCCTGCCACATGCGCCACGTGTCACCGCTGTCCCGGAAGTGGCTGTGGATTCTCTGGGCATGTGCGCTTTGCATCTCTGATGGGACAGTTTGGCATTAGCTGTTCTTAGGGCTGCCTTGTCGTCTGCTCTGAAGGCAGAGTCTTGGGTCCTCAGCAGCGTGTGTATCTCCGCAGTCATCCACGGCTTCTGGTTGGAGCATGCGGTGATGGTCTTGGAGAAAGTGACATCATCAATGCACTTGCTGATGTAGCTGGTCACTGATGCTGTGTATTCCTCCAAGTTGGTAGAGTCGCCATATGTTGCAGCCTCCCTGAACATTTGCCAGTCAGTACACTCAAAACAGTCCTGAAGAGCAGAGATGGCTCCTGCTGGCCAAGTTTTCACCTGCTTCTTAAACAGTTTTGTGCTTCTGACGAGTGGTCTGTATACTGGAATTAGCATAACAGAGATGTGGTCTGAGTAGCTGAGGTGGGGGTGGGGCTCCGCCCGGTACTCGCCTGGGATGTTTGTGTAAACAAGATCAAGCGCATTCGCCCCTCTCATTGCAAAGTTCACATACTGATGGAATTTAGGGAGCACTGTCTTGAGATTCGCATGGTTGAAACAATAAACAGTCCGTCAGGGTGACCGTTCTGCAGTTCGCTCATAGCCACATCCATTTCACAGAGCATTAGCGCTGGGGGGAATGTAAACTCCGGTTATGATAACAGTGGTGAATTCCCGTGGTAAATAAAAAGGTCTGCATCTAACAGTCTCAAGCTCCACCAGCGATGAGCATTAGCTAGAGACTGGCATAGAGTTCTTGCACCATTCCGTGTTGATGTAAATACACAAGCCACCGCCGCGAGTCTTACCGCACAGAGCTGCATTTCTGTCGGCACGAAACGAGGCCGCATGAAATTAAATGAAATGTAGGACACAGTTTTGGAGTGTTTGTATTTTGTGTTTTAGATTACTGTGGCCTGTGCCATGAAGCCGGTTTCGGTGGCTAGCCAGGTAAATTCTAGTTTAGTTTGCCTCAACCCCAGGTTTTAGGTGCCATAAAAGTTGGTCAGCTTTTAGAGGTGTTAATCATCAAAGAAATTTATGCTACAAGACTAACCTGCTCTGTAGCAGGTTTTGTTCTGGATTACAGATAGCAAACAGATACTGAACATCAGCTGAGCAATCAACTCACTCCCCCATGTTTCTGAAAGCACACTTTACAAATAAAATCTTAAACTCTTCATGCTAAATTATTTATGTGAGAATCTAAATGTAGATTTTCATCAGACAGAGTGTTGTATTTTATTTAAAATTGAATTGATATTCATTTACCCTCTTTAGCCATAGCAAAAAATATATTTGAATATATAAACATAATATATTAGGCTATCTATAAAACAGCCAGTAAAAATGGATAAATATGATACCTGCAAAAAAACAATCCTTTATAAAATGCTAAAAGCTTAAAATTGCTATGGAAAGGGGTGAATGCCACCCAAACCCCTTCTTTCTTGCATAGACTCGAGATGAACATACAATATTTTACATGAAGCTATAATAATATAGCTATATGCTATAATTACCTGTAAATAATTTTAAAAAAAATAGTGAATTTGGAAACTCATGCCTTTTTGCTAGGTTTGAAAAGGTATGCATTCCTTTATCAGTGAACAGTTGCTGATATCTTTTCAGACCTCTATCTGCCCAAAACCTCAATGTATTATCTAATCTATTTGGCATGAAATCAGGATCTTAAGCAATTTCTTGTGAATTAATTATATCTTTCTTAATGTGATTATTTTTCATTCTTTCTAACCAAAGTCTAAAAGTACTATTAATAAAATATTATTTGTTGCTTTATTTGGGTAGGAACAGGGATATACTAATAGGTTCCCCCATTTGATACATTTCCATCTTCCTCCATTTCACTTTAAATTCTTCGTTCATCAGAATCATTATAGGTTGAATTTGGGCAGCTGATAATAATTTATTACATTTGGGAATTCTAGTCCTACAAGCCTTTTTGTCTAATTTAGAATTTTAAGACTAATGTAGGTTTCCTATTATCCAATATATATATATATATTTACAAATTTGTTTATTCTATTGTCTAAAAACACTTTTTGATATACTAACTGGTTGATTTTGAAAAAGGAAAATTAACAGGGAGAATATTCATCTTTATAGTCTATTTGTTTTGTAATCAATAGAAGACTATATTTGTAATAGTTTTGAATAAAGTTTTCAATGAAATAAATATAAAAGATTTATATTTAAATTTGAGCTTTTAAAATTAATAAGCCTGTGTGTCCTTGTTGTGGGCCTATGTGAATTCACTTACGCATTTTATATACACACTGGTGACCAAAAGTTTGGAATAATGTACAGATTTTGCTCTTATGGAAACAAATTGGTAGTTTTATTCACCAAAGTGGTGTGCAACTGATCACAATGTATAGTCTGGACATTAATAACGTGGAAAAATTACTATTAAATATGTTCAGAACTTCTTAAACTAATTCAGAGTTCTCATCAATATATCCTCCACTTGCAGTAATGACAGTTTTACAGATCTTTGACATTCTAGCTGTCAGTTTGTCCAGATACTCGAGTGACATTTCACCCCACACTTCCTGTAGCACTTGCCATAGATGTGACTGTCTTGTCGGGCACTTCTCACGCACCTTACAGTCTAGCTGATCCCACAAAAGCTCAATGGGGTTAAGGTCCATAACACTCTTTTCCAAATATCTGTTGTCCAATGTCTGTATTTCTTTGCCCACTCTAACATTTTCTTTTAGTTTTTCTGTTTCAAAAGTGTCTTTTTCTTTGCAATTCTTCCCATAAGGCCTGCACCCCTGAGTCTTCTCTTAACTGTTGTACATGAAACTGGTGTTGAGCAGGTAGAATTCAATGAAGCTGTCAGCTGAGGAAATGTGAGGTGTCTATTTCTCGAACTAGAGACTCAGATGTACTTATCCTCTTGTTTAGTTGTACATCTGGCCTGCCACATCTCTTTCTGTCCTTGTTAGAGCCAGTTGTCCTTTGTCTTTGAAGACTGTAGTGTACACCTTAGTATGAAATCTTTTTTGTCAGTTTCAAGTATTGTATAGCCTTCATTCCTCAAAACAATGATTGACTGACAAGTTTCTAGAGATAGTTGTTTCTTTTTTGCCATTTTTGACCAAATTTTGACTTTAAGACATGCCAGTCTATTGCAAACTGTGGCAGCTCAAAAACAAACACAAAGAAAATGTTAAGCACCATTTAACAAACCAAATAGCTTTCAACCATGTTTGATGTAATGGCAAGTGATTTTTTTTTTTGTACCAATTTAGCATGATTACTCAAGGATAAGGTGTTGGAGTGATGGCTGCTGGAAATGGGGCCTGTCTAGGTTTGATCAAAATGGATTTTTTTCTAATAGAGATGCTGCTGTTTTTTACATCAGTAATGTCCTGACTTTGTGATCAGTTGAATGCCAGTTTGGTGACTTAAAGTTCCAATTTCCTTCCGAAACAGCAAAATCTGTACATTATTCCAAACTTCTGGCTGCCTGTGTAAATATATTTTATTACATTAAGAACTTGTTTGCAGCAGTCCTCTTGTGCTCTCATAGCCCCTGCTGTTTCTTCTTGTTGTGTAAATGTCTTTAATTGCTTTATAATTTTACAGTTGTCCCTTGTACTGTGTCAATCATGTGTTTTAAGTCTTCATGATTTCATGCTGAACTCAACTTATTTACATTTTTTTGTATATTTTTAAAACAATGTTTTGTGCAAAGTTTAAATGAATTTAAATTCTTATATTCATAATCATCAGCTTTCAGCAGAGAGGTAAATAACGCTGAGTCTTTTGCGAGAATTGAACGTGTTCTCTCACATGATTGGTTGTGTGCTGCAAACGTCACTCATTCATGTGCATGAGCGTGTAAACTAATCTTAAAATCAGGATTGAATTGATTGATTGACGGAGAAAGTTGATGAGCTGCATCATGGTACCAACGAAGCCTGATTGGATTGGTTTGAATTTGTCAACCTGAAACCAATCCTTAAACCCTGAGTTCGTTCTGCGACTTTCATGGTACGGGCCTCTGGTGTTTGTGTATATGGTAATTTTTAAATGTTATGTTTTAATTGTATAACTGTGAAGCACTTTGGTCAACTCTGTTGTTTTAAATGTGATATAAATAAAGTTGATGCTGTGATTTAATATATAAATAGCCTATATAGTTTACATGTGCTGCATGCTTTACTGTGGATTAGTTCTCTGCTTTGTCATCTGATACAACATGAAAGATTCTGTGGAGTTTAGAGTGTATGAGCGGTTGGCTTTATACATTAATTTTAAGTATGCAGCTCATCCACACTAAGATTAGCGATTTAGCGGTTTAATAAATCACACAATTGTCAATTTCAGTGTAAAAGGAGTAACAGAACGTGCTCAAATTAAGCCTGTGAGCATTTTAAAACTGTCGTGTGTCATACTGTGTGCTGGTACCGGATAGAGGCGGTGCGCTCTACTACCGAAACACTGGTATCGTTACATCTTTTTTATTTTAGTATTTAGTACTGGTACTTTTGACATTACTATTCAGGGTTCCTGCGGATCCTTTAAATGTCTTTGTTTTCAGTTTTCCCATATTTAAGTTCAGAAAAAGTCTTAAATATCTTGACGATAGTGTTGATGAAATATAACAATGTTTACTTTTAATTGTTTATATTGTAATATGCTGCAGATCCTTTTAGGAGTGCCATTTTATTTCCCTTATCGGTTTGAAATAGCAGCTGGAAGCAGTGAAGCGCAAACATGTCAAAATAAGAGTTCCCGTGTATTTCAGTCTTAAGTTAAAAGTTCTGTGCTATGAATAAAAAAAATTCTCCCTTGTTATTAGTATTTTGGTTGCACCATAAACAATTGCATCTGGAATTTAATTCAATTTGGACTCTTGTAGCCTCTGTCTGGCCCTCCCCATAACAGGAAGGAAATACTAAGAACATTTAACATAGTTACTAATTTTAAGAACTATTTGCAGATTAATTTCTTTTCTTTAAACACATTGTCGTATCAACAAAATCCAATATTTGTTGATCTCTAATATGTATTTATTTATATAATGGTATAAACCAATTTTAATGTGATAGAAATGTGGAAAACATGTCTTGTGTATTTTAAACTTGCATATATTTTACCCTGATAGGCAATGTTAAGGCCATGTTGAATGTTTGCCTCTGCCTGTTTAAGTATGAATCTGTGATACATGATTTATTTTGAGATTGTGTGGGTTTGTTTTAGGATGGGGATACGGTATCAGTTTAATTTGTTCAGGTCTTGAAAGATGTCTTAAAGTCTTAAATTTGATTTTAAAATCTCTGCAGCAACCCTGCTATTAGCATGTACGTATAATGTTTATTTCTTGTGGCTATACTTTTAAACCAGAAATATTTCTGTAATACCCTTTTCTAAGACATTTACAAACTTGGCAGATGCTTACTTATATTTAATGGAGTGTTTTTTGGGAATCAAACCCACATCCTTAACATTGCTAGCACACAACAACCAGTTGAGCCACAGGAAAACTAGACACATGCTTTAATTATAAGTGTGACAAAACATTAATTTAAAGAACGTGCTGGAGACATTGAATATCTATTACAAGATTAAGAACAATGTTTTCTGATTAAAGATACTTCTTTGCCAAACTCTCTGAATAGGCCTTACGGTGCTTTCTTAAGAACCCTTCACATTTCTTGCATCTTGAAGTCGTCTTCCTCTGGTAATGCTTTTTGGATTCGAAGGCAAGGGTTTCTTTGAGGAAGGATTGGCGTGGTTCCTCTGCAGAAATAAAAGGACATGGATTCATCCAAGCAAATACTGCACTGACAATCACTGTACAAGATGTGCTGGCTGCCATACAACACATGCCATTGAAATGCAAACGCCTCTCTCAGAGATGGACTGAAAGAAGGCATTTTTAGGTCATCTTTAATTGAATTTCCTGGCTGATGACAGAGTAATATAGAGACTAATAGCATTGTGTGTGCATCTTGTGTCACTGCTAGAAATGCACTGGAAAAAGGCTCTATGCGATCACTTACAGACACTGGATATATAAAAACCCTTTGATCATTATGACTTCACTTAATAACTTAATAAGCTTTCTCTATTATATCTTATGTATCTCGTGTTATGAAAGTGGAATAGGCTTACAGAGGTTAATGCAACCACGTGGGAGGATCTGTTTCATTTGATTGAATGGAGCATGCGGTGGAGCATCATTACAGTGTTTACAGTGCTGTTGTTTTGAATTGGAATGACATTTTTAATGCTTTTTGACACTTCAAATTGCCAAGATTAAATTGATTTTGTTTATTGTCAGGCCAATTTTCTTTTTAATGGAATAGTTTGCCCAAAAATGAAAATTCTGTCATTATTTGCTCAGCCTAATGTGCTCCAAAACTCTGATGTGTGACTTTCTTTCTTCTGTGGAACAAAAAAGGTGAATATTTAAAAAGGCTTCACAAGATTTATTTACCATATAATGCAAGTAAATTAGGTCTTTCAAGCTCATTAATTACGTTTACTGTGGTTTTATTGTTTGTTTGTTTGTTTTTTCCTTTTTTCGAGCATGATAACCTAGTCACAGTTCATCTGCATTATATGGCAAATAAACCATCGGACCTACCTCGGACAGATTGACAAATTCAATTGCCAAATCAATTGCTGTGGAATGTAGTGATGAGATTATGTTCAATGATATGAAAAAAAAAACTATTGCATTCTAAAGCCACTTTTTGTATTGCCTAATCAGTACTTTAATCATTTGCACTATAATGTGGAAGTGGTGGTGGCGTAGTGGCTAAAGCACAGGGCTGTTAATCTGAAGGTCACTGGTTTGAACCCCATGACCACCACCATTGTGTCCTTGAGTAAGGCACTTAACTCCAGGTTGCTCCGGGGGTATTGTCCCTGTAATAAGTGCACTGTAAGTCGCTTTGGATAAAAGCATCTGCCAAATGCATAAATGTAATGTATTTTAATTATTATATTTATAATATTTATAATTATTTAATCGTTATATATTGCATTTTGTTATTTGGGGGCCTTTTGTGGCATTTATTGATTTAAGCCCTTTGTTTAAGTGCGATGAATTTGATTAATTAATCGGCATATCATGTAATTAATTCGGTAAATCAATGGACAGCCCTACTTTAAACTAACAGAAATCACAAAGTGGAGGTAGGCAGAATTGTAGCCATTTTCCTTCAGCCTGGCTGACAACTTCATGAATAGGGAGATGCTAATATGCCGTTTCATTACAGCTTCATTTGGTAAAGAGTAAGAGGGTCCCGCAAGCACTTTGTAGAACTCAGCATCACCGTTCTGTGTTGATTTGAGCAGAATGTGTGATTGAGACTACATTTAAGGAAAATGTGTGGAAATGCATAACCGAGCAAAAAGGGATAGTTCACCAAAAAATGAAAATTACGTTGTCATTTATTCACGTCGTCCTTATGTCTTTCCAAACCTGTATTAGCTATAAACGTATTTCTTATTTGATACACAAAAGAAATGATAGGCAGAATATTTGAAACAGACATCCTCAGTCACCTTACACATACATTGTAGAAACTGTCTCTAATGCCTAATGTCATTCTGCCTAATGTCTCCCTTTTTAAAATAAATGAAGTCATACAGGTTTGGAATGACATGCGACAGTAAACAAAGACAGATTTAAATTTTTGGGTTAACTATCCCTTTAACACAAATTCCATTCAATACAAATACTTTCTGTTGTCATATATCATTACATTTCATTACAATGAGCTGGCACTTTGGTAGTGTCCTTGCCTGTGGACAACATAAGCGCAAACTCATTTTGAGGTACCCTTATCCATCGGCAGAGAGAATGGACCAGAGGGAGTGAGACAGCTGCCCAGGATGGATGTGTGCCTCCCTAGTTTGTGCTGAATCGCACCCATGCCTCTCGTTTGGCCGGCTGAGGTGGTCTGGAGGGTGAAGTGTATTGTAAGTGTGACCACAGTACATTGTTGCATGACTAATCTGGGCCTTCCATCTGCCACTGAGGCCCCAGCATAAGCATGTCTATCCAGCATCAAGCACTGCCATATTGCAGCAGTCACAACATCTTGGCTTTCTTTGCCACCCTTTTTTTGCCAGAGTGGAAAGTCTGCCTAAACCGCCTGCCCACTTGCCACACAGCCGGGAATTAAGGGGCGGTTACATGTGCACACATAACGAAACACTGAGATTTGTCCTGACATTCAAAAATAAAATAGCTAGTGCAGATTTATTTGGGTTTGAAAGGTGAAAGGTCATGTGGCGCAAAGTATTTAGTTTAAGTAAGCTCATTATCTGCAGTTTCCAGCCATCTAGACAGACAGACCAAGTCCCAGCCAGAGCCCAGAATTGAACCCAATCAAACATCTCTGGAGAGACCTGAAAATGGCTGTCCACCGATGGCCCCCATTCAACCTGACAGCGCTTAAGAGGATCTGCAAAGAAGAATAGCTGAACATCCCCAAATCCAGGTGTGCAAAGCTTGTCTTTGCAAAGACCTGAGGCTGTAATATCAGACAGAGGTGATTCAACTAAGTATTGAATGAAGGGTCTGAATACTTACTGTGATATTTCAGTTGTTTTTTAAAGTTATCAAAAATCTAGTTTTTGCTTTATCATTATGGGGTTTGGAGTGTTGATTGATCTGGGGAAAAAAAAGAATAATTTAAAGCATTTTAGCACAAGGCTAACACATGAAGGGGTCTGAATTCTTTCTGATTGCACTGTATCTATCTGTCTGTCTGTGCTTATTTCTCACTGAGTTTCTTTCTCTTTTAAAGTGTAAAGTCTTGTAAATTACAGGGAGGATGTGTGATGTCGAGAGCCGCCTCTCTCGCTCTCTCCGATTAAACCATCACACTCAGATTCCCTTTAATCCTCTGCAATCCAAACCACCAACCTGCATTTGTTGATGTTAATTCAAAACTCTCAGATTTCCAAGATATTACCATACAAGTAATTACTGCGTGCACTACTAGTTCGACTGGCTGGTAAGGAGAGATTGGCGAGTATTTGTATGGAAAGGGAAACCTTTTTGGATTTGAGATTCTTAAACTGAAACTCTATACACTAGAGCTGTTTTTACATTTTTAATTAAGTTAAACTGGTATATAGCACATAGAACAAACACTTCTAAACAAGACCTCATTCTAAGTGTTTCCATAGTGTGGAAGAAGTGAAAAACTGCAGATTGCATTGTAATTGTGGGCAAAGCCAAAAGTGCACACATGAGTGTGCTGAAAGTGATTACAGTTGAGTTCATCTCCAAGTCAGGACGATGATGTTTAAGAGCCAAACCATTTAGCAGTTTGCAGCATGCAATAATTTTTATCACTCTCTCAGCACTACCAGTGAGGTTTTGCTATGTCAGCATTCAGTGCATAAAAAAAGCAGTCAGAGCGTTAGTGTGAGACCCGCCCACCCAGTCACACACACTTACTCACAGTCATACACTCACACACATTAACTTTGCTATCTAACTTCTATTATTTTATATAAAGCTAATTATAATTACAATAGACTTTATACTAAACCCTAAAAAAAAAATGTTTTACTTTTTGAATGAATGAATTTTTTGTATTATTTGTTATTTCATATATTAAATGGTTTTACAAATTAGGACATCCCCAGATTTCCCCAAATGTTGTTTCTGTCCATTTGTAACTCACAACTGTTATACACACACACTAACACATTGTGAAGTGTGCTCTCATCTGACCGGAAACACATGGTATTAACTGTACAATAGGCAGCACTGTTTTCACTGGGCATTTCCCTGGTAAGCGTGGCTGCCAAGCCAGACGTGCCTTGAGAACACAGATTTTGTAGTTAACAGTCATTTTGAGTGAGCATACAGATCAGGTTTTTGTGTTTCTGTTTTTTTAATTCTTTAGTTTATCTTGAAGTTGTGTGTGCACACACACGTTTGATATCATACTGCTCTTGGCTGTTTATTTGAGCAGTTGGCTGCATTTGGAAGCCAATTTGCTGCCAGATTGTTGCACACTTTCCTTGATTTGTAGCATAGTGTTTATAATGAGATTGTGATTAGCCGCAGATATTTTTCAGCTCTTGCGCAAACACTTCCCTTGAAATAGACAGTTCTCCTAAAAATGACAATTCTTTCATCATTTACTCACATTCATGTTTTTTCAAACCCGTAAATGATGACTGAATTTTCACTTTTGGGTTATCTATCCTTTAATATGACACTTACTGTGGTGGTTGTTTGTTGCTGATGGGAAAAATAGTGATTCGGAGGGATGTTGCATACGAGTTGGCTTAATCACTCAAAATTTGTTGTTCAGCAATCTTCCACCACAAATTTAAAAGGTCTTCTGACATCACTGACAGCTTGCAACTGTTTTGGTTTAAGTGCCACTCCTAAATTAGCCTGGCTTATTTGTTTTCTTATTTCCATCATGGGCTTTCAATCATTCCTTCATCTTTAACTTTCAGTTAAATGACGTTTGATGTTTTTTATGGGCGATGAGAGAATGCTTTAAGTGTATTTAATGTACTCTCATTCATTGTTATTGGTCGTTTCCAAACCAGAAACAGATTCAATCTGTGAACAGGCAATTTCTAAGATGTTTTGCTGACAATATTTATTGCTGTGTTATCCTATTGAACACACTGTTACCAAACCTTGTCAATAACCTTTTATGGACATTGAACTATGGTAATATACATTTTTTTTTTGGTCACCACCATTATAGAAATTCCATGATATTCTTTGTAATACCAAGTAACTTGGAGTACCACTTAAATACCATAATAAACATGTATGGAAATCATACAGTACAAGAGTATATTTCAAAGTACCATGGCATTGCCATCTGATACTATCATTGTTCGTCAATGACATCACTTACCTCGTCTGAGTGGTACAAGGCTTGGAGGCTTTTCCTACACTTGCCATCTGACACACTCAAAAAATAATTGTACATGGCTCGCCATAGTAAATGAATGGTTGCGACTATAACACAGGGTCCACACATATTAAACATATCCACACAGCTCTAAGTTTGAGTCTGAGCTCTGTGTGAAAAACTTATGCTAGACATTTGATGTTTGAAATAAATAATAGATAAAAAAAATATTACTCTCTGTTTTCTTTGTAACACAGCATGGTCAGGTTTTACAGAACATTGGGGCACAAGTGGTTTTAAATTTTTTTTTTACAATTTGACAAATAATTGTTTTGTTTTTTTTGTGCTGTATAACTATTTAAATCAGCCAATGCATGGAGCACTGAGGCCATCTACTGGTTATAATTGTTATTTCACGTAATTGTTATTTTATTTCAGCAGATGGCCCCAGTGTGTAATATTTTGATATTTGGACTATTTTTACATCTTAACATTAACTTTACAAGTTAATTTTTTATGTAAAATCAATGCAGTAGGTTAATAATTTAGAGGTAAATAAGGTCAAGAATACCATCAAATTCAACAAAAAAAGTATTTTTACTTTAATAAAGTTATAAATATTGTATTTATTTTTAAAAAGGGGAGTTACACATTTTATATTTCGGGTCAAATTTGACCTGAACTGTAAAACCGTAAACTTCCAATCAACGGTGTTAAAGGGTTTCATTTTTCATGACCCACGACAAAATTTTGTTGGTGACAAATGTTTTGTTTTTTGTGTCATGTTAGTGTGCCTAGCATTCCCCAGGCCCGGACTCAGAGGTCCCAGTCGTTGCCATGGAGCCCAGCAGTTGGAGCGGCAGTGAAAGTGCCGGGGAGGATATCGAGAGGATGAGCGACTCGGCCGATAAGCCCATGGACAACGACGCTGAGGGCGTTTGGAGCCCTGACATTGAGCAGAGCTTCCAGGAGGCTTTGGCCATCTACCCGCCCTGCGGCCGACGGAAAATTATCCTGTCCGATGAGGGGAAAATGTATGGTGAGTCCAAAGAAATATTTTTTTAGCTGAAATGAATTGAAAGAATTTTTATTTTTTTCTTCTCATGAAATATGCTGAATAGGAAAATTGCCAGTTTTGTAAAAGCAAACAGACACTAAAATCACAGCCTGTTGGGATCTTGTTGTATTTTAGTGTTTCACAGTAGTTTTATTTGAAGTAACAAAGACATTTTGAGAGTTGAGAACCACAGCCTTAGTGTGTTGAAATTTCTACATCTTAGCACAATTTACAAATAGACTTTTTAACCTCAAAATCAATATTATGATGTTTTGACTGGGTATGTGGTGTTATGGCTGCCATTCAGGACCGTTTTGACTGCGTGTAATCGCAAGTTGTTTGTTGAGGTTGGTCAACAGTGATCATCAGAAAGTTCTCAGGGAAAGTATTAGTTGTTCGTCCTCAGGGTGAGTCAGTGAGGTCTGCTGGGAAACTGGAAAACGGGTCTCCAGTGGGCCAGGCTGTGGAGCGAGTGGGCTTTCCTGGGTTCTGTTGTAAAGTCAGCGTGAACCATTAATTAGGAGCAGATGGTCGTGCGGCTAACACCAGCTGCGCTTAACCCCTACGGCCCCCCTTTCAAACTCCCGGCTGGGGTGATGTCATGGAAAGAGGGAATACTGCTCTTCTTTTTCACTTTGAATTTTGAGCATACTCATATCCTTGTCCACAATGAAGACTCTTCCCTTGGCTCGAATGTACATCAAACTTTCTTCATGAAGAACAAATTGGTAACCAAACAATTCTTAAAAGAAAAAGAAAGTCAAATTTAGCAAATATTGGAAAATGTGGAAACGTTTATAAATCATATTATTATACTGCTCTCAGGAATATTTGATTCTGATTTATCAATCACAGCATTCTGTTGTCAAATATTTTTTTTAGAATGAGCGTTAAACTGTATAATTGACTGTTGTTGTAATTTCCTACATAGTTATGTGTCTTTCTTACAAAATATTAATTTCAACTCAAATCGATATTTCATATCCATTTTATTTATTTGGTTTAAGTTGTAATATGCGGGATAATTAAATTAGTTGCAAACAATTTGTCTTGTATCCCTCTTGCAGTCTTTTTTTCTCACATAATATAATCATTTCAACTCAAAACAATATTGAATGTCAATTTCTTTCTATGTAAGTAGCCATGTATTAAGGAGGGTAGTGTAAAGTCTGCCTCAATTATCACAGTATCGCATGGCTTCGTGTCCTTGTCCTGATCACCATTGCCGTTTATTTTGTTTTAACGACAAGCTGACTTTTCATAGTTTCTTTGAAGTCAAATTAATACCAAAATGACAATTTTCCCTTTAGACCCCTGTTTGTTCCCATGGCCACTGTCCTTTTTTCTGCAGGCTTTTCAGATTCACTCTAAATAAATTGGCTGATGTTCGTGGGGGGTTTCTCAGGTCATTGAAGCAATCCTATCACCTCCTACACCAGTGAGCGAGTAACATTCCATAGCCGAGCAATTGATATCGCTTTCGTTATTTAATTGTTCATAGCAACAGTTTTTGATTTAATTTATCTGAGAGTACCTATCTCAGACTCACACAAGTCAAGATCCCGTCCGTACTCCTGATGATCTCCAGGTCTGCCAGCGCGGTGTGGTTAATTAGTTGCCATCCCTATAGCAACCGCCTTTCACTTCAAAAAAATATGTCTTTTTTTCCTTGTGTCATGGCTCAGCTTATCTCACTGTTTACCTTGGGGAGCTTTTTACAGCCTTATGGAGGCATGAAACCTGGAGTCAAGCCAAAGAATCCCAATTCAAGCCATAGATGGTACAAACCACAGGGTCATCAGTAGTTTTGCTAGTGACCCTGCTGACCAGTTTATAATAAGTTCTTGTCAACCTCTTAGGACAAAAAAACAAGGGATGTCATACTGATTATCTAATCAAATTAAATGCAAATAATAGCGTATATCATCATTTGCTGATAAAAGCCCATGAATGAATATAAAGATGAGTAAAGCATTGAATAGACATGACAAACATCTTTAGAAGTTAATATATTGTTTGTTTTATTTACAAATCTTTAAACATAAGTGTATCACTGGCCTACAGTCCCCATCAATCCATTTTGTAATTGAGTTTGTCTGTCTGAGTTACACTAGGGGCCATTCACACAGAATGCGTCCATGCCTGTATTTTTTATTTTTTTATTGTTAACATTGTTAACCTTTTTTACTGTGTAATAGGCTGTTTATTAAGCATATTTCAAATATTTAGTTTTTAAGATAATTAATGCACCCTCTCTTTCGACTAATATCAGAAACCACTTGGCTCTGCTTTTACTGGTATTTAATTTAGAAAGAGAAAGCATGCCGTAAGTAGATTGGTCAGTCCCCCGCTGGGGTGAAGAAAGTAAGATCTAATCACACTGGTTTCACTTCTAAGGGGATATAATGTCAGGACTTAACAATCTCAGTCAAGAATTCATATTTCTCAACCAATTTATATTTCCACATCCATCTCCACCTGTGCTTACATTGAGTAATGTATCGGTTTTAAGCACAACTAACAAATAACGTGGAATTAAGTATTACTAACCCAGTTTTCTTCCTATATGACATCTAACACACCTATGTTGCCAAGTCTATAGTGAATATAGATTAGTCTAGTTATGATCAGCTCTAAAATATTTTTTATTTATTTATGACAAGCATTCTAAAACAGAATGTGATTCTTTTTCTACAGTTGCTGATGAGCTTTTCATAGATGTCTCTGTGGTTTTGTGCTTACTAGGTTGCTTAAAGTGTAAAACACACCTTTTAATTCATTTTAAGAAAAATGTGTTCCATTCATACCAACAGAATCTGAATCTTTTCTTGATTTTAAATCACAGCACCATCTTATACTCCATTTTAGAAATTCCAAGTGTAAAATAATGAATATGCTTGTTCAATGAAAAGATGTGTTCAGGCAGTCATGGGCTTTGCAAATATAATGTCTGCCTCAGAGTGTTGGAAATGCTGTGAATTTAAACTGTGTCTTTCACAATAGGATAACAGACCCCTTCTGAGACTTAAGTGCCAGTTTGGTCCATATTACATACCGCAGGGGAAACTAGGGGTTATGGGAGTTAGCGTCTTTCTGCTCTTATACACTGGCCAACTATGCTGTTATATCTCAGCCAGCAGAGGAAGTAAACGACAAGCCATCCAAAAACACAAAACGAGCTCTCACTGTTTTCTTAAAGTATTTTCCTTATTATTGTCCTTTACTCTTAGAGGAGAAGACAAGCAATGAGTACACCCATTCATTTGAAGAAATAGCCAGCAAGCACACAATGAATGAATACATTTATTTTATATTATAAATTATGTAGAGGGACAGTAGAGATGAGAGAAAATGATTTGGAGAAAAAGGAGGAGCAGCAAGTAAATAGTGACCAAAATGTTGAAGCTCAAAAAAGGACATAAATGCAGCTTGCAAGTAATCCATAACACTCATGTAGTTTAATCCATGTCTTCTGAAGCAATCCAATCGGTTTTGAGTGACAACAAACCAAAATATAACTCCTTTTTCACAATTATATTGCATTGCAGTCTCTAGGCACAATTATGATTTGAAGCTCTATTTCACTTCCTAGAGCCTGACGCATGCGCAGAGCACTAGATGGTGTTAGAAAATGTAATCAAGCTTGAAATTGTGATCACCAAGGAGACTACTTATGTTAAGATTTTTTTGTTTTATTTTGGTCTGTTTTCACCCTAAAAACAATTGGATAGCTTCAGAAGACACAGATTAAACTACTGGAGTCTTATGTATTTGTGTTATTTGGAGCTTCAAATGGAGCTTCATTTTGGTCACCATTCACTAGCATTGTAAGGACCAACAGAGCTTAGATATACTTCTAAAAATCTACATTTGTATTTTGCACAAAAATGAAAGTCGTACACCTCTGAGATGGTGTAAATGATGAACTAATGGTGAACTAACCCTTTAAAAATGTGTTTTGGGTTTCTGTAGCTCAACTGGTAGAGCATGGCGCTAGCTACACCAAGGTCATGGGTTCGATTCCCAGGGGAAACACAATCTGGTAAAATATGCCTTGAATGTGATGTAAGTTGCTTTAGATAAATGCATCTGCCAAATGTGTAAATAGAATGTAAATGATTTTGATTGGACTGTAATGCCCAGTCACTAAAAATAGCCTTGGTTGTATCAGATTGTATATCCTAGCCATCAAAAATAATTATTAAAAAACTAGAAGCTGTTAGGGATATTTATATACAGTACATGAAATAGACCCATAATTGCTTACTCACTGCACTTACTCAGTTGATTATATTTTAATTCTATAAAAAAAAAAAAAACGTGTTTCTAGATGACAAAGAAACACACCTCACCATATGGGTGTGCTTAGGGTAACACAGACAGACTTTCCCCCAAACGATCAAGGATAGTTTAGGAACAGGATGATTGTCAGTGTGAGATGTGGTTTGGTGGGATTCAGATGGGCGACAGGTGGTGTCTGAAAGTGTTTGTAAAATTACATAGGCCATTGCTTTTGTGCTGAGGGTTGTATTGTGTGCCAAAGGAGGTCCCTGGATGTGGTCTGTTTGAAAAAGGTCTTCATTTTTCAAAATCCATGGTCTTCTGAGAAAAAAAAAAGATATGTATATTCCCACTTTAAAGCCTGTGCTTTGCTTCTTTTGTGTTGCATAAAATGGGGCCAAGGATGAGTAATTTTCACTTTCTTTCCAGATGTACAGAGTTTAATCATGTCTCCCAAAGGGATGGCGTGTGAATTTGAAAAAGGGGTTTGGTGTAGGGAAGGACAGAGGCCCGGAAAACCGGATAGACACAAGAAATGGGTTCTGTCTGAGCCGTGTTAATGTTCTCATTTTGCTTTGATAGGTGTGAGACATCGATGTAACCGCACCGAGAGCTAGTTAGGAGACGGGTCACAGCTTGCTCTGTCCCCACAGCCCTTAACTGTTTGAGACGGATGAGTGATTGAAACAGACACTGATATCATGTTACAAAGAGTCCTCGATCCACATAATACATGCTATTGTCACTCAGTACCACCTGTAAAACAGCTCTTGTTCCTCACTAGGCTATTTTAGTTTGTCTGCATTAAGATCAATTCTGGTAAATTTATCACTGGTCACGTTTAATTGATTTTCTAAAGGTTTTTGAAATATTTTGGGGTTTTATTTCCCTGTATTGATGTACAGTGATTAGTGGTGCTTGCAAATTGAATGCACTGTAAGTAACTTTAGATAAAAGCATCTGTAAAATGTAATAATATACATTTAAAGCATCAATATTACTATTGCTCATCTCATAGATTCACATTAAAGGATGGACCCGAGCAATATCTTGACTTGGGGGGTGTCCTCTTAAGACTTTTTCCAGTAAGTAACCAACTATCAACCACCCAGAACACCCTAGCAACCAACTAGCAATGCCCTAGCAACCTTCAAGAACACCATAGCAACCACCCAGTCTTTTTTTATTTTGTAGCGCTTTTCACAACGTACTTCGTTTCAAAGCAGCTTTACAGAGAGCCATGCATGCATGAATTCAGAAACCCTATGAACAAGCTGAAGGTGAATGAAAGAAAAATTTAAAGCACTAATATTATTTTGTATTATTGAAGCATCTGACCAGGGGGAGGGGGGGGGGGGGGGGCGTTCTTCCCTCCCTCCATCTAGAACTGCCACTGGTTAGTGTGACAAATTACACTTTAAAAGCATACAAATTGTCATAATTAAATATTTTCATGTATTAAATACAGGAGGGGAATGCAATCTTCTCTCCTAAGTGTAAAATGGTCTTAGAATCACTGAATCACTATCAGTGAATTCAAAGGTAAATTCTGGGGATGCTTGATTTGGGTCTACAGTTCACACAAAGGACTTAAGAAGGACATCATGCCATAAAAGGAGCATCATGAAGGGAAAAAAATAACAATTTATCCAAAATAATTTCAATAGTCAAGTCAATAATATTGGGTTTTCTATTCTATTCTATTTTCTGAAGAGAAGATGAAAGTTGTAAATCAGTAAACCGTTTAGGACTGAGCTTGAATTTAAAGGGACAGTTCACCCAAAAATGAAAATTCTCTCTTCAATTACACACCCTCATGCCATCCCAGATGTGTATGACTTTCTTTCTTCTGCTGAACACAAACTAAGATTTTTAGAAGAATAGTCCAGCTATGTAGGTTCTTTCAATGCAAGTTAATTTTTTTAATGGCTCTAAAAATCACAAAGGCAGCATAAAACTAATCCATGTGACTCCAGTGGTTTAATATATGTTTTCTGAACCAGTGCAATCACTTTGGGTAAAAAAAAAACAGATCAATATTTCAATCCTTTTTTTACTATAAACATTTTAGAATGAGAAAGTAAAAGTGAAAGTGGAGATTTATAGTGAAAAGGACTTAAATATTGATCTGTTTCTCACTCACACCTATCATATCATCTGAAGACATACTGTACATTTAACTGCTGGAGTAATATGGATTACTTTTATGCTGCCTTTATGTGATTTTTGAAATGTGAATCTTTTAGTTACCATTCACTTGCATTGTAATGACCTACAAAACAGAAATATATTTCTAAAAGTAGCTTATTTTATGAATCAGATTTTTTCCATTATATAAAGCTAAAAGCATTATTAAAGCATGAACTAACTCTTTATTACCAGATTCAATGTAATGGAAAAGAACCATCATAACAAAAATATTCACAGTTATAAATTGCAACAAATAAAGCTAAGAGCAAAAATAATCCTAACTAACCGCTTGTATTTAAGGAAGGTCAGGTGTATTGACTCATTTCTCTTTCCAATACAGAGACTATGTGGCTGTCACAAATTAAATTAATGAAAGACTTGTACTCGAAGACTCAGAAGGTGGACAAATCATTTCTGTTTCCTGTACAGAGCCTATGCGGCTGTCACGTGTCAAACTAATGTAACACAAACTATAAATTTAGATCATGTGCTGCCATAACAAAATGAACGAATCACTCTCTGAGACTACTCGATCTTCCTGAGTCAAAATTAACGAAACGTTCATGAACTACCCATCACTAGTGTAGAGTTGACCTTGGCAGACAGAGAAATGTTCTCTTTAGTTCTTCCTTGACAAAGTATTCACAAAGTAACCTTATCAAGCAAAACTACATGAAGAATGAAGCAAGATAAAGAGAGAGATGGAGAGAGAGGGAGGGGTCATTTGGGGTTGTTTGGATTTTCCATGTGTGATTTCCAACAGGCTGGTGTGATGTTTCCAGCCAGTGCACCACGTTAGGACACAGTCAGAAAAGCATGCTTGCTCTCGCGTGCATACACACACACACACGCACTTTCTCCCTTGCGCACTCAGAGGAAGCATGCTTAATTGCTCCCATTAAAGAAAACAGCTCCAAACCAACTCCATCCACTCTGTGTTTCAGTTTGGCTTTTCTATTGCAGGAAGAGAAGAACTCAGCTTTTCGAAGTCTTTCTACCATAATGTTGTACATGTACACACTTTCAGGGCTTTAAAGATATAGTTCACACAAAAATCTAAACTCATATAGTTATTGTTTAGGTAAACTGTGTCATAGGTCCCATGTCTCCTTTTATTAGACGAAATCTACTAGCCCAAAGTCAACATGAAATGGCAATTATAATTCATTTTACTTCCATGATGTTACATATTTCCAAGTGAAAGAGAATTGCTCAAGAGGAAGAAATAGCACACAGAACTTTATTTTACCCATTGGGAATACATTGTGAAAAGGGGGCGTTCCATGACAGAATAGAGCCAGACCTGAATGTGAGTTTGGAGATGGCTGAGTTCATGAATATTAATTAGCTGGCACATTGATTTGGCTATTTCTTCTAAGTTCACTCTCACTGTGATTTGTGTGACGGTCATTCTTTACGCTCAATTCACAAGCACAAATGAGCTTGTGTCATATTTTACTTGTGGACTGCAGTCTTAGGGGCCGTTCACACTGACTGCATTTTTACTACTGTCTATGTTGTTTTTTAACAGTTTTTCTATGCAAACATACACTAAAGTCTCTTACTGCTGGTTCCCGTTTTTGTAGTGCCTCACGCAGAAGCCCAGCATGTTTAAGATGCTGTATCAAGTTGAAAAAAGTCTGGAGACACCTGCGTTCTGTTCTTTTATTGCTTTGCTTCATCCGACACTTTCCATCTGAATGGCCCCTTTCACCTGCCAGAATACACACTGTAATGTAAAGTTGGCTTTGGTAGGTTAAATACGTGGAGATCTAACACCACACAAGCCATATTTTAATAGCAGCTTACTAAGTTCGGTTGATTGGGCTCAAAGTAGTTTTGGTGTCTCTGGTCCATCTGATCATAAGCTCGGCTTTCCTCTCAGATTTTGTCTACTAAATAATCATAGTGGTTTTGGCGGGATGAGGGGGGTAAGGGGATGTCCACTGGAAAAGAAAAGACTGTCCGTCACGGTCTCTTGCCATCTGGCCTTGAATTTTCTCTCAGACCTTCCCTCTCAAAATGGGTTTGCGGACGAAGGGGTGTCATCGTGTTATGGGCTCTAGCCTTCACAAAGGACAGCTGGCTAACTGTAATCAGATGCTAGCAGGCATGTGTGTGCATATAAGTGTGTTTGTGTGTGTGAATGGCTTTATTTGGCAAGGGAAAAAGCTGGCTGCACCCCTCGGACTTGCTCTCAGGGAACACCTGCATTGAGCCTTAAGATCATATCAGTCTAAGCTGCCTGACTCTCAGTGAGGAGATTGTTCAGACCACCATCTGGTTTTGGAGGCTGACCTTTACTTTTAACCATATGGTATTTTGTCATGCCTCACCATTTCTCATGGTGGGGGTAAATCATCAGGTAGATAGTTAGTTAGCATGATTGGACATTGCTAGCACAGTCACCCCTGAATTAGCTGTCTCATCATAATCATATTTTTTGTGGTCCAAGTCAGTGTCCTTGAACAGATCTTGCTTCAGGAACCAGATTTTACAATGGACATCAAGTGGGGACTCTCTTCAATTCCAAACCCGTAATTAAAATTTAAAAGGATAGTTTCTTGTTCTATTTTAAAAAATAAAAACAATGACATTATATATGGAAAGAAATGCACAAGTGAATGGTGACTGATGCTAAGATTCTGCCTAACATCTTTTTGAGAACCATCAATGGTAATCAATTGTTTTGTTTTGTTTTTTACCTCTGTGCAGCCCATGATATCCAACTTAATCTTTTGCACTGTGAGTTTATTGTCTTCATTCCTGAGTCATGGACCTCCTACAGAAAATCATTGTATTGTTTGTTTAGGTCATTGTGATTCTAATGCATCCTGAGACCTTTGAGTCATCCATCAGGCCTGGCAGGGCGGCGGGGCCATTGTCCCAAAGATTTTGGGCTTCTGCCCTGTCCGCACACACACACACCCTGGGGCCCACACCCCGAAACTTGCAGGACATTTCAAGAAAAGAACAGAAACTGAATTGTGAGTGAATTTCGATTGTAAGTGAATGGTAAAATGATCATCTGAAATAGTTAAAGCTTTGACCTGCGAGTTGAACCGAATTCTTCCTGCTTTATGACACAATTTCATCATCTATTGTGTGATTTATTGGGAGCACAATCTCCAGCATCCCATTGTGGAGACCAGTGTCCAAAAGACAACATATGGTAGTGACTACCTAGAGTCTCTTTTCATGTTTATCAGTATATAGGAAATACTGTCACTGTGAGTTCAGACCAATCCATGGATTGCTCTTGGCTTGTTAAATACAGAGAACAGATTTTAAATGAGTAGTTCATGGTAGTACGTCTTGGCTTCAATTACAGTTATTCTCTAAGTATGGCACACTCTTTGCCCCTGACATCACCCTTTTACTCAATGACCCTCTTCAAAAAGGCTAAGCAAAGAATTGAGTTATCTTGCAATCATAGAGACTTCAACTTTTTGTCATGGTGAAGTGTTATGGTGAAGTTTGTCATTTCTGCCCCTATAGTGTCACATTGCAGACCCAGACTCATGCCACTGGTTGAGACAATCTTGCTATTTAAGGCTTCAATAGAGAAATGCACTTAGGGGAGTCAACACTTTGAGTTCAATGGCACTTTGAGCCATCAAAAGTGTTTAACAGAAGATGTCAATGCAGAGTGATTGATGAACCCTATTCTGCAAATTTTTGGTGCAATCCTTTCCCTGAACTGAAGATATGCTGAAGTAAACCCAAGTCATCCATTAGTCAATCTGAGGTTCATTTATCAGCTCAGTTTTAATTGTCATCAGTGGGTGTTCCCCAGGGCTCTGTACTAGGTCCTCTGCTTTTTCTGATCGATCTGTCATTACAGGACTAACAGCTCCTTATATTCTATTTTTATGACCTTTGACTATAAACATCCTCAATGGCTTTTGTGGCATGACCTCCACCAGCATAACCTCAAACCTTAGCACCTCTATAAAGGAATGGTGTCTGACCCCTAGGGGTTTCTAAGGCACATTCAATGTGCCCACACCAGTCTGTTTGTTAAACCACATTTTGTACCATTCCTAATAAGTGATTCAGCTGTGTTGTGTTTTGTTTTTTTTTTTAGCATTTTTTCCATAAAGCACTGGTAAGGGCCCAGTGTTATTACCAAACTCTGATGATTTTTAAGAGACCTGTTCTTAGTCATTAGCACTGCTTGGCATTGCTTAGTCATCACAAGACTCTGATGTTTCCTGTTACTGGTGATCAGTAGACAGTTTTTTATTTATAGTTTTTGGGACATGAACCGTAGTACTTTATAAACTACTATAAACTACTATATTGTTTTGGATATATACTATGGTAATACATTAGTGTTTTGGACATGTACCACGGTAATACCATAGTTTTGGGACATGTATTGTGGTAATACCATAGTATTTTGGATACACTGTATACCATGGTAATAACATTGTGTTTTGGAGATGTATCATGGTAATACAATAACGTTTTAAATGTCTAACATGGTAATACCATAGTTTTAGAAAATGTACCATGGCAATATCATAGTTTTTTGGATATGTGCCATGGTACTACCATAGTTTTTTGACATGATACCATAGTAATACCATCTCTGTTTTGACATGTACGATGATGAACAATTTTTCTTTTAACATGTTATTGTTGTAATACTATGCTTTTTTATATATTGCTTTTTTTTTACATGCACTATGGCAATACAATACAATTTTTGGATATGTAAAATTATAATATAGAGTTTTTGCACACATACCATGGTATATCTATGATATTCTTTGAAATACCTTGGAGTATCATATACATATGGGGATACGTTAACACATAAGATAATTCAGTACCACAGGGTAGAGTACCTGTATCCAAGTAGAGTGGTATTATCTGATACCTTCACTGTCCCACAGTACATTCTGAAAAGAAATGTTGACTAGTCATCTGCTCTCATTCTGAAATGACAGTTGTTTATCTTATCCTTATCTTGTGTCTTTGATCAGTTTGTGCTTTGGTCTGTCTAGTAGCTCCATGGGTGGGGACACTCAAAACTCAGCACTTTTCAACAGGCTCTCTCTCTCTCTCTCTCTCTCTCTGTAAATTCCCCTCTCACTCTGGAGGTTGTTTTGCAGGTTTGCCAAGTCCAGCTGAGCATGTTTTCAAGTGAGTGAAAAGAATGAATTATGGCAGCAGTAAGCATGCTTACAGCTGGCTATTTGGAGGGTCTTTGATCTAAGAGTGCAGTGTGCATGAATGCCCGCATTGTGAGCATACGTAGTGTGTGTGTGTGTGTGTGTGTATGTGTGTATTTGTGTTTTGGAAGAATAGGGAGGCCCAGGTCTGGGTTAGAAGAGATTACACTGCATGCATGTTCAGTAAAGGCTATCTGAGAGCCACTGCGCTGTTCATTGGCTTTGAGTCAGATGTTGTCTTTAAAGGAATAGCTCACCCAAAAATAACAATTCTGTGATCATTTACACACTTTGATTGTGGAACACTGAACAAGATGGGGTTTTCAAGAATCTCTGTTTGTGTTAAATAGTTGTTCAACATCAAGTATTTAAATATTCATCACTCAATCTTAAACTCTAATAAAACTCTGCAGCATACTTCAATCTCAAGTCAGTGCACACTCTGAAACACTTCCTTTACTGTGTAAAAAATATAGGTTATATAATTGTGTCATCTATCAACAAGCATTTATTTTTTTCTCTTACAGGTCGTAATGAATTAATTGCCAGATACATCAAACTCAGAACTGGGAAGACACGGACAAGAAAGCAGGTTAGTAGTACACTAGGTAGTTCCCACAAAAGTACTACATAAAGGACATTCTGAAGGCATCAAATAAATAATGTGCTTGTTATAGAGACGGAATTAAAAGTTTTTTCCTGTAAATTCAGATAGTGAGTGTGTCAGGTGTTCTTTATAGTCATCCAAATGTTTTCTCACTGGCTTACAGCCTTCCTTAGTTACTAAAGTATTCTTTACAACAGCGAACACCTGTTGCTTTGTGCTCTAAATTCAGTGCAAATCTTTACAATTTAACTGTAAAGTAAATAAAAAATGAACTAATTATATTGCATAGCAGTCCTTTTTTCTTTATGACAAAATTATGTTAAAGGTTGTATTATATGTTAAGTTTGTAATTAAAATGGATGTTTTTGTGCCTAATGGCAGAGAGGCTTTCATCTCCATGGTTACAAAAGGTTCCTTTGTATTTGTTTGTTTGTTTGTTTGTGTGTGTGGCCAGGTCTCCAGTCATATCCAGGTTCTTGCCCGGCGGAAATCCAGAGAATATCACACCAAGCTAAAGGTACATGCCAATCTGTGTTTGACAGTCTGTTTGTGTCAGTGTGTACTTTCTGACGCCATATCCATATACTGTATGTGTGTACGGGTGCACTGCTGTTTGGCTCTCTGTAGCCTAGATTCCCTGATCGGGACTGCCCTGCTTAGTATGCACTGGAGAGGTTGACTAGTTTTCTTCGGCATGTTTGTCATCTCTTTGCTTCCTGTTTAGCACAAAACTGTGTTCGTTTCGGAGGAAGATATGTATTGCGAGGCGCTGAATGCACACTGATATTGTATCTGTGATATATGGTTTATGAAAAGATTGTTAAGGAAAATAGCAGGATTTAAAATGCAGCATGAAGGTCAAATGCATCTGTGCTCCCTTTGGACAATTCATCATTTAAACAAACATACTGTATGAAAATGTATACATATCTGTCCATTTTTAAAAGTATCTGGAAAATGTACATTTACAGTCTATGCGTACTTTAGTATTTGGAATTTGCCTGTCAATCTATAATGCAATTTATATATATATATATATATATATATATATATATCGTTTGATGATGTGCTAAAGGGATAGTTTACCCCAAAAAGAAGATTCTTTTGTCATGTACTTACCCTCATATTGTTCCAAACCATATTTATTCTTCTGGTGGAACACAAAAGGAAATCTTAAGCAAAATGTTAGAGACTGACAGCCTTAGTCACCATTTACTTTTATTGTATGGACATACTATTCTACATAACACCTCTTTTTGTGTTCCATGGGAGAAATAAAGTCAGGCGGAACAACATGAGGGTGAGCAAATTATATTGATATTTTCATTTTTGGGTGACCTAACCCTTTAAAGGCATTGAAGGTGGTTAAAACTCTAATAACAATTAACTGGCTCAACATCTCCTTTACACTAACCAAGATGAGAGGGCAAAGCATGCAGAAAATCCAGCCAGCATAGTGCAGTTTTCATCCAGTAACTTTAATACTGCTTACTGATCTGAGGTTTAGATTGAGAGAATATCAGAGGTTTGATGATTAATACTGTTTAAAGGAATATTCCATGTTCAATACAAGTGACACTTAATCTATTTGTGGTTTAATGTTGAGTCACTTACAATGGAAGTGAATAGGGCCAATCTGTACGTAACAACGTTTCAAAATTATAGCCACAAGACATTAACAATATACGTGTTAACATGATTTTATTGTGATAAAATCACTTACTAACATTTTCTGTGTAAAGTTCCATGCAAACAACCATAATAACAATGATTGAAACAACTTTACATCTCAAAGAATAAAAGATTTAACAGAATAATTCAAGTTCATAAGAATTAATAATTTGATCATTAATAATGAATTAATAATTAGTCATTTATAAAATTCCAAGCTTCACATTTCTGCCTTTTAAACCCTCCAAAAATTTGCCCCATTCACATCCATTGTAAGTGCCTCAATGTAACCTTGATAGAAAAGGAGAAAAAGGAGGAATGAGTCTAAATTCTTTATTGTGATCAACTTTACCAGAATATACCTTTAATACTTAATACTGAAAGTGTGTTTGTCTGCAAGTTTTATTGTTTAAATTGACTTCACACCTCTGTGAAATAATTTGCAGTTATTAAAGCCCATGACTGTAACACCATATTTTACCTTTCTAGGTTATTTGAGGTAATATGTGCTTTCTAAAAAGTCTGTTTTGTAAACATGCAGTTTATAGAGTCAAAACTTTAGTTTATTTTTTTTATTAGCCAGATACAGTGAAAAATAACCTTGTCTCAGTGATGCTGCAGACTGCAGTGCTGCTTTAATGTGCTACAGTTGACTGCTTGCATTTATACAGCCAAGTTGCACCCAATGGCAGGCTAGTGCCTTGCATGGCAGCTCTGCTGTCATTGGTGTATGAGTGTGTGTGATTGGGTGAGTGGGACACAGTGTAAAGCGCTTTGGTAACCGCTAAGGTTAAAAAAGGCGTTATATAAGTGCAGACCATTTGCCAATTATGTTGAGCTGATCCAGAGGCTATTTCATTTGATTCCTTTCTGACTATAACACTTTAAATTTACAGATTCAAAAGTCGCTATCCGTTTTCTCATTTATCCTGAATAATGTATCAGCCTTTATTTTTTTCATTGTATTAGAATGTGTCTAAAAATAGTTTAAGAAGTTTAATGTATCAGAATCACTGCAGAAAACTTTCACCCAAAAATGTAAAGGAGCTGCTAGGCAATATGACAGCCTCTGTAATCAATTACTTCTACTGTATTTAAAAAAGATGCAATGAAAGTAAATGGTGATTTAGACTAACGTAATACCTAACATATCGTTTCAGCTCGATACGTTCCAGTTCAATCTTCTCTATAATTTGTCTCATTAAAGGACCAGACTGTGAAAAATGATGCACTCAACAGGATGGCAGCCATGTCTTCAGCACAGATCATCTCGGCCACTGCCATCCACAGCAGACTGGGTCTGGCGGGGCTCCCACGGCCCACCTTGACTGGGGCGGGAGGGGTAAGAGATGTTACAAGATGTTACATCACCTAAATACATTTGTATCTGTTCAAAGGAAAACCAGAAGAATTTATCCAATCATCCTGTAATGTTTAATGCTACTGTGGCAGACAAGCGTCTCGTTCATGGGGAAAAGAGGAAGCAGGAACCGGATTAACAATAAAAAACACTTTAATTCAACATAAAACACTGAATTGAATCGTAACAAATGCATGCACACAAACACTGCTGCGTGCCTCTCTCTCTCTCTCTCTCTCTCTCTCTCTCTCTCTCTCTCTCTGGTGTCCCCGGCTCCTTCTTTTATCTCTCTCCCACTGATTTGGCAACTCAGCGCAGTGGCGTGAATCCTCTCGGCCCGGCCACGCCCTCCTTCTCATCACATACCCCCCACTGCCCGATTCAGGCCGGGGAAACCTCTGGTCTAACTTACTCCCTCCCTCCCTTCCCAGAGGGGAGGAGTTGCCCCTTTGGCCATTCCGTCGCCGGCCATCCCTGGCTCCTCCTTTTATCTCTCTCCCACTGATTGGGCCGGGCGGCAATCCTCTCTGCCTGACCATGCCCTCCACCTCATCACAGCTACACTGCATTTCCTTTACATGCATAATTTCACTCAAATAAATATGATACAAAAAATAAATTGGTGTTAATTAACATATAGTATACTGACATTTTTCCTCTCCACTTTTAGTTTTGGCAGGTGTCAACAGGGCAGCCTGGTTCCTCACAAGAGTAAGTACATGTAGATTCTACTCTTTAATGGCTGTTAAAGATATTTTTGAACATAGACTTAAAAGCAACACTTTTATTATAATATATGTTTTTTTGTTTCCTCAGTGTTAAACCTTTCCCACAGCAGAATTACCCCATCCAAACAGCCACAGCCATTGCAGGTGTGTACATTCACTGTTGCCTTTGAACTTAATTACATGCTTATATACTGTATAGCCTACCTACTTAACCTCCTGAGACCCAAGCATGACTGCTGTGTGCATTTTCCATTTTAATTTGTAACTAGTAGCACCTTATAAACATGCAAAAAAAAAAAAACAACTGTTCATAAAATGATGTCTGTATATGTGGTAGCAGGACTAATTTGTGACATCTTAAAAATACCAAGCTATAGAAAGTCAAATTGTTCATTATGTTTCCAGGAGTGTTAGTTATTCGTGTTTTTGAAATGTAACAGACATTACAGCTGGCTTTCTTTAAAGTTGCTTTGGAACAATGTGTAATGGGAGATAACATAAAAAACTATACAAATAAAAATTATTTGACTTTGGCAACAAAATCTCAATGTTCTCTATTTACAAATGATAGCCAGTGCTGAAGCATTTTACCAATTAGAAATTAACATAATGATTTCTGATACAATTAAGGACCAGCATCATCCAATCACTGCCAACCATGTTAAAATAAAATTATACATTATAAATTCTGAATTTAATTACTGATAACCATTGTCCAATGTCTGCCAAACATGTTGAGTGATCCAAAGCCTGAAACCAAACTTTTGATACAAAGTTTGGATTCAATGCACTTGGCTTCATTGGAAAGATCTAGGATGCTCCCTTGCTCCCTATTTAGTTATTGTATTAACCTCCTGTGTGCTGTCTGTCTGCACTAGTCTTAAAACTGTTTGAAATATACCTTATTTTCATCCAAACTCAATATAAAGCCTCTGAAAGCAACATTGATTTTCTCAATGTGAAAATGCACAGATAGGATTTCTAATGAAAACCTTGTGCTATTGTATACATTAGTGCACACTGTGTTTAACAGCGTGGCATTTTGTGATAAATCGCTTACATTTTAAAAATAGCATATCGGATGAAACAAGAGACTCTAATATTTTGATCCAAAAAGGTTTCAATGTAAAAATGTATTGGGTTTTTTCACCAGATGTAGTTTTGTTCCTTCTCCCAAAGACAAATTCTGCTGTGATCGGCACCATGTTGTTTTTTCACATGACTCCATACATCAGAAGTTTAACCCTTTACTGACAGCACAGAGTCTCAGTTAAATTTTGCGGTGCATATAGCAAGGCCAAAATGCATTGTCCACACATTTGTAATGGTAGCCAGCTGGTAGGTAGCAGTGCATTATGTGTAAATCTCACTCCCCTGGCTTCAAGAGGTGCATTAGCGACTGACGCTAGAAGCTGTAGTCTTTAGCCTCCTCATTAGAGTGCCCACTTCTCATGCTGGCTGACACCGGTTCAAATCCCGTCTGAGGGGGTCGAGCAGAACTGGTTACATATGTGTATGTGGGGTCGCACAAGGTTCAAGTATACAAAATTAAGGTTCTTTAATAGCAGCAGTAATAACTATTTTGGCTCTATATGTTTCTTTTTAAATTAAAACAATATTGGTTCTTCAGATCTACATATAATGTTGTTGTTCTTTAAACAACCAGTAGTTACATAGATGGTTTTCTTATGAACTAGAGAATAAAAAGTTATGTGTAACTAAACGTTTTTCAATGGCATCAAGCTGTATAACCCTTTTGGGTTCTGATTGTAACCATTAATTAAGATATGTACAGTATAGTCATAAGTCATGTTTATAAATTGTACGTGTGTGTCTTTAGCTTTCGAGTCCCCCACACCCCCAGCTGCTGCAGTGCCGGCGTGGCAGGGACGCTCTATCGGCACCTCCAAACTGAGGCTTGTGGAGTTTGCCGCCTTCCTGGAGCATCAGCGGGACCCAGATTCAGTGAGTCTGCACACCTATCCAGATTTACTGCAAAGATCTGACCTGCTTTACCACACAGACACAGTACCACTATCACTCATTTAAAAAAAAAAATCATATATATTAAGCATGTTCAAGAGGGACTAGTGTTAATATTGTTAACGAAAACTAAAATAAATTTGTAAACGAAAATGAAACAAAATTATATGGGGAATAAAGACTAATTACTTTTAGTTTTTGATACACAGTAAATTATAATACTTTTACAACCGCCTTCTTTGAAATTATATCAGTTAAGCACGATATATTTGGCTGTCCTAAAATGCTAAAATAATAATATACTGAATAATACTAGAAAACTAAAGAGACTAGAAAACGTCTAGGTTACGTATGAAACCTCCGTTCCCTGATGGAGGGAACGAGACGTTGTGTCAAAGAATGACACTAGGGGTCTCTCTTGAGCGCCGAATATGCCTCTGATCTATGAAAAATCCATGAGGTTGCCGGGGATGTGAGTGGCGCGAAGTGACTTGAGTCGCTGCTGGCTCCAAAGGAGGAGACGACAGGTGAGCCGTGACATGTGGCGGGAGCGTACGCTGTCTTGGCGATTTATGTACGCTACCGTGGTGGTGCTGTCTGAACTGACTAGGACATGTTTGTCTCGAACTAACGGGAGAAACTTCCCCAGGGCAAAGAAAACAGTCAGCAACTCTAGGCAATTGATGTGCCAGCGCAGCGGGGTCCCTTCCCAATGGCCCGCGGCTGCGTGCCCGTTGCTCACGGCGCCCCAACCCAATTTGGAGGCATCAGTCGTGGACATGTGACCCATCACGGGGGGGGGGATTCTCCTCCCGGCCCTCCACCTGGGGACGGAGTGGTCTGCTTACCAGCTCTGGAGCTAACGTGTTGGTCCCTGGTTCGAATGTCTCAGGAGCGCCTGGGAGCTTTCCGGGTCTTCGAGGGGGTCCGTGAGATGGGGGAGTATCTGCTTCCTGCGGGGTGCTCGATGCGGGGGCTGAGAGCTGGGCCTGGGTTGAGGTGGTGCAGGGCGTTTCTTCACCACAGGAGGACGCCCTCGGCAAGCAGACAGGGCATGACCCATGGCGGCAGGCTTGCGGCGGGGCAGGATGTGTGAGATGGCCTCCGTCTGTTTGTTCACCGCAGAGAACTGCTGGGCAAAGTCCTCGACGGTGTTGCTGAAGAGGCCGAACTGGGAGACAGGGGCGTTGAGGAAGCGAACTTTGTCGGTCTCGCGCATCTCGACCAAGTTCAGCCAATGGTGATGTTCTTGGACCACGAGTGTGGCCATCGCCTGCCCGAGTGACTGCACTGTGACCTTTGTGGCTCTGAGGGTGAGGTCGGTCGCTGAGCGCAGTTCCTTCAACACGTCGGGATTCAACACGTCGGGACTACCCCCGTGCAGATCTTTAAGTGCCTTGGCCTGGTGGACCTGCAGGAGGGCCATGGCATGCAGGGTGGAGGCAGCATTTCCGGTAGCACTGTAGGCTTTGGTGGTCAGTGAAGACGTCGTCCTACAGGCCTTGGAGGGGAGCACAGGGCAACTCCGCCAGGTGGTAGGGTTCCCGGGGCAACAGCCCTGTCCACCTGGGGAATCAGCGTGTACCCGTGGGCCGCTCCGCCATCGAGGGTAGCGAGAATGGATGAGCGGGTGGCTTTGTGACAAGTAGAAAGGGGTGCTCTCCACGAAGACGTCAGCTCATCATGCACTTCCGGGAAAAACGGGACCGGGGGGGGGGCGAGGCTGTGAGTGGCACACAGACCCCAGGAACCAGTCATTCAACCGCGGTGGCTATGGGGAGGACGGAGGGTTCCAGTCCAGCCCCACACTGGCGGCGGCCCGGGAAAGCATGTCGGTCATCTGCATGTCAGCCTCAGCCTGGGCGTGCTGGCCCAAAGGCGGCAGCCCAGGGGAGTCATCCACGTCAGACGCCGCGCTCTCCGGCAATCCACCAGCCGCATCGTCCTCAATCCTGTGGGAAGAAGGAGCAACGCGAGGGGCGGCTGGAGTGCTTTCTGTTGAAAGCGAGCCGCGACCGCAACATTGCCGTGGTCATGCTCTCGCATCACCACGCTGGTGTGATCGCTGCCCAGACATACGAGACAACGCCTGTGGCCGTCTGAAGCAGAGAGCACTCTACCGCATCCAGGAACTACACAGGGGCGGAAGGGCATCTTTAAAAAGACGCATCCTGAAAAGGATGTTCAACGCTGCTGTGTATTAATCTTTAGAGGAAATTACTCTTTTACAAGAAAAAAATCACTCTTTAATAAACTCTTTTAAGTACTGAGCTGTCAAAGCGCCCAGGGGCAAACTGCACTGCCGTGCATTGAAGGAGAAAGCCGCTGTAGTGCGCCGTAGATCCAACAGCAGAGAAGCGTCAGAGGAACAGGAACGGTGTGTGTGACTTGCAGCTGACTGCATGCACAATTCGACGTATTTCTGCGCTTTTATACCCGTATGTCTGGGGGCGGGGTGTGCAAATACTGTCTGCCAACTTCTCATTGGCTTTTTTTCATAGATCAGAGGCATATTCGGCCCCTAGAGACCAATAGTGTCGCTTCTTTGACACAACGTTAAAGTGAGCGATAGTCGGAGAACGTTGAGATAACTAAACTAAAATGGACAATTATAGAGTGGAAACTAATGAAAACTAAATGAAACTGATAGGACAAATTGACAAAAAATATTCAATTTGAACAAGAAAAATTCAAAACTTTATTTACCCTGATAGGGTCTCATGTCATGAGTCATGTAGACATGGATGGATTAAGAGTAAGACCTGGGATGACCAAAATGCTGTGCATCCATTTAAAAGCAGACCTGTGCCATCTATCATGTTGGCAGCATCTCTATGAAATGCTTGTCCCTCTGGTCTGGCCTGACAGCAGCTATAAATCTTGTGTAATACGTAGAATGAGTTGAATTCCCAATGCAATCGTCCAGTTACCAAACTTTTAGTTTTGCAGAGGAGCTGCTTTTGAATGTACATGAAACAGTTTATAAAAGCAATCTGAAACAGTACATTACTCATACAAACATTATTTAGGAATTGCATTTGAACTCATGGGTACATTTTAATAAGCTTGTTGCCCTGACAACTATGGATATCAAAAAACTATTTAATTTAACTGATTATTGATTGGTACATTATTTGATCGATTTTTGAGGCATTGATATATTAACGTCACCCAACATTTAAATTAAAAGCTAATTTGTGTGTTTTCCGTTCACTTTAGTTGCTTTACATCAATATAGTCTGACATAATAGCTTTGGGAGACCACAAGTGGGTGACATTTACTGAAGAAATTTACATACATACATTATGAGCTGATGGCAGTCCAAAGTTACAAAGGATTTTGTACTTCTTCAAGAATGAACAAAGTGACGTGGATGAGTTTTAACAGTGCAAACTGAACTATTATAAATGGTGATGTTTATTATGAAATTTCCCTGTATGTAGCACCTAATAGGTCTTTCATTCAAGCTGTCAAACCACAAAGAGGCATACTTGTAACTGAAAATACATTGTGTAGGCTCTGTGAATGATACTAATACATAATATATCATCCAGTAATGACTACAGTAAATAATTTGATCATTATTTGGGTCGAATTGAATGAAAACCTATGCGAGTTGAGCTCCGTAGCGGTGCAAAATTTTTAACAGCCTCCGGTGACAGTGAGCTTGAGGTGTGTTTGTACCTTAAAGAAAATAATTGTTTTGAATTTTAGAACGTGCCATGTCGTCCACCAGGCACTTGCGGTGTACGTATCACTTAATTTACCCTGAGAAATATGTTTGAAAAGACAAAGACTATTGTGCAACGACCAGCCCTATTTATATTTTGAAAAAAATCGGTGTATATATATATATATATATATATATATATATATACACACTACCGTTCAAAAGTTTGGGGTCACCCAAACAATTTTGTGTTTTCCTGAAAAGTCACACTTATTCACCACCATACGTTGTGAAATGAATAGAAAATAGTCAAGACACTAACAAGGTTAGAAATAATGATTTGTATTTGAAATAAGATTTTTTTTACATCAAACTTTGCTTTCGTCAAAGAATCCTCCATTTGCAGCAATTACAGCATTGCAGACCTTTGGCATTCTAGCTGTTAATTTGTTGAGGTAATCTGGAGAAATTGCACCCCACGCTTCCAGAAGCAGCTCCCACAAGTTGGATTGGTTGGATGGGCACTTCTTGCGTACCATACGGTCAAGCTGCTCCCACAACAGCTCAATGGGGTTCAGATCTGGTGACTGCGCTGGCCACTCCATTACCGATAGAATACCAGCTGCCTGCTTCTGCTCTAAATAGTTCTTGCACAATTTGGAGGTGTGTTTAGGGTCATTGTCCTGTTGTAGGCTGAAATTGGCTCCAATCAAGCGCTGTCCACTGGGTATGGCATGGCGTTGCAAAATGGAGTGATAGCCTTCCTTATTCAGAATCCCTTTTACCCTGTACAAATCTCCCACCTTACCAGCACCAAAGCAACCCCAGACCATTATATTACCTCCACCATGCTTAACAGATGGCGTCAGGCATTCTTCCAGCATCTTTTCATTTGTTCTGCGTCTCACAAACGTTCTTCTTTGTGATCCAAACACCTCAAACTTGGATTCATCTGTCCACAACACTTTTTTCCAGTCTTCCTCTGTCCAATGTCTGTGTTCTTTTGCCCATCTTAATCTTTTTCTTTTATTGGCCAGTCTCAGATATGGCTTTTTCTTTGCCACTCTGCCCTGAAGCCCAGAATCCCGCAGCCGCCTCTTCACTGCACATGTTGACACTGGTGTTTTGCGGGTACTATTTAATGAAGATGCCAGTTGGGGACCTGTGAGGCGTCTGTTTCTCAAACTAGAGACTCTAATGTACTTATCTTCTTGCTCAGTTGTGCAACGCGGCCTCCCACTTCTTTTTCTACTCTGGTTAGAGCCTGTTTGTGCTGTCCTCTGAAGGGAGTAGTACACACCGTTGTAGGAAATCTTCAATTTCTTAGCAATGTCTCGCATGGAATAGCCTTCATTTCTAAGGACAAGAATAGACTGTCGAGTTTCAGATGAAAGTTCTCTTTTTCTGGCCATTTTGAGCGTTTAATTGACCCCACAAATGTGATGCTCCAGAAACTCAATCTGCTCAAAGGAAGGTCAGTTTTGTAGCTTCTGTAACGACCTAAACTGTTTTCAGATGTGTGAACATGATTGCACAAGGGTTTTCTAATCATCAATTAGCCTTCTGAGCCAATGAGCAAACACATTGTACCATTAGAACACTGGAGTGATAGTTGCTGGAAATGGGCCTCTATACACCTATGTACATATTGCACCAAAAACCAGACATTTGCAGCTAGAATAGTCATTTACCACATTAGCAATGTATAGAGTGTATTTCTTCAAAGTTAAGACTAGTTTAAAGTTGTCTTCATTGAAAAGTACAGTGCTTTTCCTTCAAAAATAAGGACATTTCAATGTGACCCCAAACTTTTGAACGGTAGTGTATATATATCGATAATCATCAGGAAAATAGTACGATTATCAATACATGAAAGCGGCATCAATCCCAAACATACTGACAATTTCTTATGCAATTATAATCAGTGAGCGCATTTATATGCACGTTCTTACACTGATTATGCTTAATAAGCATCAACAGTTTTCCTTTATCAGGAAAATCACAAAGCACTTAAGAATAAAACGATTGTCACAGGTATATTTTTGCCATTACCTTGATTTTGCATGGCATGTAAACACCTTTTCCAGCATTCTTACTGGCTTAACCAATGAATGTAAGTGTTGTGGGCATGCCTCTTCACGGATTAACATCAAAAGCAGAGAATAACTCGATTATTTCAAATCTCATGTAAATACAGTTTTCTTGCTTTGATTGATCTTTTTTTTAGGTGATTTTTGGTAGTTATCAGCATATTGGTGTGCATGTAAACAGGCTCCGTGTTGGGTGTAATCTGATTACAAAGTAATTAGTTACTGTAATCAAATCACTTTTTTGTCAGAGTATTGTTACATATTACAATTTAAATTTTTGTAACCTAATTACAGAATTTCAATTAAGTTAGTTTTGAGTACATTACTTGGGCTACAGATATTTCTAAAATAATATTATATATGTGTTTTAACATTTAAAACATATAAAATTATTAATTATGTTCAGGTGTTTGTGTACATCCTGTTCTGTGACAGGTAATGTAGTTGAATGGAAAAAAACAAAACTTTCTAGAAAGTAACTTCAAAGTAAAGTAATTCGATTTATTTTCTGTGAAGTAATCAATAAAGTAATTGCATAAAAATTTTGAGAAGTCGTTTGTAGTGGATTACTATTTTTTAGCAATTTACCCAACTCTGATTATAAAAGGAAAATGTTCTTTTGAAAAGTTGAGCGTTTACAATAATGCCTACAGTAATTGTATATGTTGTACTGTACTAATTACAAACTCTCTTTACAGTACAACAAGCATCTGTTTGTGCACATCGGCCAGACAAATTATTCATACAGTGACGCACTCCTTGAGACAGTGGATATACGTCAAATCTACGATAAATTCCCTGAGAAAAAGGGGGGGCTAAAAGAGCTGTTTGGAAAAGGGCCTCAGAACACCTTCTTCCTGGTTAAGTTCTGGGTGAGTCACTATTCATTTACAAAATTATGCAGTCAAATTTTGCATAACCAAGCACCCCTCACGTTTTGTTCCGAAAATGTAAAAATGCAGTTCAACATTGCAAGGTTTTCCAGTTTGAATTTCTTCTGGTGTTGTAGTTTTAGTTCCTGCATTCCACTGTGTAGTGGGTCACCAGCATCTTTCTGAATTCATGCAGCTGAGAGCAACATATTCAACACCTTTACGTTTGATTAAAGTGCTGCCTAAAAGCCTGCATTGTCGTTTTTAATCCCAGCGCAGTCTGAATGTGAAACTGAGCTAGTGCTGTCCTTTAATTCTGCTGATGCTGTGTTTGATAAGGAGGCTTTATTTGAACACCTGCCGCTCTGGACGACAGGTGCGAGTACACAAGCGAACCAGACGACGACATCCTGGACAGGCTAATATAAAGTGTAACCCCCCCCCCCCCCCCCAACCTCATGTCAATCTAAACCCATACGACTTTCCTCCGTGGAACACAAAAGGAGAAGTAGCAGAATGTTGCTCTGTAGATGCAGTCATTGCACTAAATCATGTGTTTTATAGCCTTGAAATCTCAGACTTTGCATTCATTTGACATACATTCAACAGCATTTTAAGATCTCTAGTCCTTAAAAGTTGCAAAAAAAAGTTTAATTAAATACGTCTGAACCTGTGAAAGAAAACTGCAGTTACTTCACGTGTCTGTGGCCTTGATGGTTATCAGAGGAGGCTCTATTCACAGATTAATGTAAATGAAGATGAGTTTACTGTTTACATTGAGCACATTAATCCTGCCAAATATTCATTTATAACTGTCTGCTAATTACACATTCATTTGGAACCTTCAGCCCTTGGTCAGATTGCACAAGTGTATTTTTATGACTGTTTACCTCTCCATCTGGTTATTAATTTATCATTGTCTCCACAGGCCGATCTGAACTGTAACATCCAGGAGGATTCTGGAGCGTTCTATGGCGTGACTAGTCAGTATGAGAGCTCGGAGAACATGACCATTACCTGCTCGACAAAGGTCTGCTCCTTCGGAAAACAAGTGGTTGAAAAGGTTGAGGTGAGGAATGAGAAACCTTTATGCAGTGAATCTGATGAAGTTTAAACGAGTATGATTAAAAGAAGGAATTAAATGAGATTATATAAAATGTTATAAATCTGCATAAGGATTATTGATAAATGTTTGCCCACGATGATATCAAGTTTGCAGAAATGTAAATGTAGAAATGTGTTCATGTTTGGCTCATAAATAATAAAAGTAAAAAACCTATATAGCATGTTCTCTAAAGAAAAATAAAGATTTAATAATTTATAAAAAAAATGTAAAGTGGTGTAAACATCAAGTAAAGATATTGAAATACTTTCCTTGCGCCTTGAATACACTTGAGTTTACAGAACTTAATCATTTATTTCAACAAAGTTTTGAAACATATTTTTTGAGGTAAAAATTATGCATTTTTGAGTCACAAATATAGAGAAGTTTTCTTAGGGTTACTCCATATGACCTAAAATAATAATACTACTACTACTAATAATAATAATAGTAAAACAAACCTTCACATACAGTCATGAGGGTCTAAAGAGAGGACCCCTGTTTTCTGTTTTTTTATTTTTTCGTTTAATGAGACTTTTTTTTATGATTGTCTGTTTATGATTGGATGGACCACTTTAGACATTTTTTACTTTAAACCCTAGAAAAAATATCAGATTACTTGTTACTCAATTGAAAACATGTTAATCTTAGTATTGGTGTATTCAAGTACCATAAATGTTTGTGTTAATTGCATTTTTAATGCATTTTTGAATAACTATATTGATCTGGACAAAAAACAATATCACATCATTGACCCACAAATGTAGATGGACCTGGGCACTCGAAATGGGATCATGAAAGCAATATTATATTAAGGACTTAAAAAAGACAAAGTTTGACAATGACATTTTGGCATCAAGTTTATCCAATATTATGTTTTATAGTCTGATTTACACATTTGTCAAGTAAAAAAAAAATTCAGTTAAAGTGTCATAAAACTCCCCTAATTCAGCACCAATCGTTCACACCTCAGACTGAAAAAAAGACTAATGGAATAAGAATGAAAATATGTAAAAATATGTGCGGTTATGGATGTAGGATGGCAGGGGGACAAGAGCTACTTCCAAAATACACACACAACAGAGATGGCAGAGATCACATCATGAGCGGAGATGAAAACAAAAAGTTTTGGGCACTTTACTGTATAGCAATCATGGCACAAAAGTGTGAAGAGTTAAAGACGATAGAACAGTTTGGAAATCAGCAAAAAAAAAAAAATGGTTGTTTTGTTTAAAATTTTGAGAATGAAGTGAGAACAGCGTACAGAGCAGAAAATACTATCAAAACCAGCACTGCTTTAAGACTTTAAATGAATTCAGAGATATTTATTCTTACAAGAAGTGTTTTGGGTTTAATGCAAGTTAAACACTATTGACAGTGTTTGTGCCATAATGTTGACTAATTATTGATTTCTGTTTTTGAACAAGCCGCCGTGGTATCTTGTCCATATCACACAGAGAAGATGCGATAAAATCAGCATCTGAAATAACAGCCTCCCTTCATAAACAGCATGTTTGGAGCACGAGAAGCAGTACTGCACCCAAGAAGCGCTTGCATCAGTCCACTGTCCACTGCTCCACTGTAATGAGAGCTCATGCATGAGGCAGTACATGCAGAGTTTACACATATACCTAATTTATGTGATGTTGCTTCAACTTTCGATTTTAAACCAGAAAAACGAAATGGCTCAATAGCCCCATTTATACCTTGCATTAACATACGTTTTCGGTGATTGGATCGCTATAAGATTGCACTTGGCTACATTAAATGACAGGTGTAAATGTACCCAAGACGCATTTTGATTGGATTACTCAAACCACATTCAGAGGTAGTCATGAATGATTATGACCACATTTAAAGAAGGTGAAAATGCAAATGCGTTTTCATTATCCAGATACAACTAGTAATTAAATATGTGGTGAGATTAACCTACAGTTGTCAGTTGTTAAAGTGCTGTGTAGTGCGTTCTTGCCATTTTTCTGTTAATCCAGCCATCACAATGTGATAAACACAACAGACACTGCCGTCTTGCAGTCTTATCACCCGAACAATGATCAAAATCCCATTAATTATTCCATTGAAATACATTTTGAATATCTTAAGATTTATGAAAGTTGAATCAGGTGGAAATAGTTTTCAGTCTTTCAGATGAGAAGCAAATACAAAGCGCCTAAAGTGATATGACTAAACACCCTCATGGTGAAACCGTAAGGATTCATATGACTTTTCTAAATTTGGCTAATTCGTATGATATCGTACGTCTGCACTCGTAAGAATTCGTATGATTTTCACTACAGCCAATGACATCGCTGGACATCGTTTCTATCGAATATGTGACAATTACTTGCTTCTGTCACACACAACAGATCAAATCAAATCACTTTATTGTCACACTACTGTGTACACGAGTGCAACAGCAGGTGAAATTCTTGTGTGCAGTTCCGAGCAACATTGCAGTAATGACAGTGACGAGACAAACCACTTTACAATAAACAACATATTTACACAACACAATTTACATAACAAATGTACACCTAATTACACAACAATTTACATAACAAATGTACACAATACACACAATGTAGAATACACAAACTAGATAAGGGTATATAAAAATATATATACACTAACTGAATTGGGAGCGAGAATATATTGACAGAATGAGGATTAATAAAGTGCAGTGCTGATTGTTGATCGTGAGAGATCATGTGTTCAAAAGTCTTATTGCTTGTGGGAAGAAGCTGTCATGTAGTCGGGTGGTGCGGGTCCTGATGCTGCGATACCGCCTGCCTGATGGAAGCAGTGAGAGCAGACCATGACTCGGGTGGCTGGAGTCTCTGATAATCCTCCGAGCTTTTTTCACACACCGTCTGTTATATATATCCTGGAGGGAAGGAAGCTCACCTCCGATGATGTTTCTGGCCGTTCGCACCACCCTTTGCAGGTCTTTGCGGTTGTGGGCGGTGCTATTGCCGTACCAGGCGGTGATGCAGCCAGTCAGGATGCTCTCTACGGTGCTGGTGTAGAACCGTGTGAGGATGTGGTGGTTCATTCCAATCAGCTTCCTATCATGTTTGTGCACTCTATTGAACGGTTAAGTTTAGATAAGGGGTTTGTGTAAGGGCATAATATTAATAATGCCTTGTGCGCAAAACTCTCGCTTACTTCCACATTAGACATCCGGGCATTTACAAATGATGAAATCATACAAATTTATACAAACAAACTCGTACAAAATCACACTCTTAAAATGTGTACCAATTTTCATGAGACTGGGTTGGATATGAATATCATTAGATTTGCTTCAGCGACCTGAAATTTTGTCGACGGCCAACATTTTTTAAAAGTAGTAAAACACTGACTGTTAAAGTTGTAGAAAGCATTTGAATTATCCATCAGTGTTTTTGCAATCTGATAAAAGACTGAGAATTTTAGTTACCAAAACCACTGATGTTAAGTGTTTTTCATTTTGTGTGGGTAATTTTGATCGGATCTCTGTCCGACCACAGTGCGTCAATGCATCTCACATTAGCTGGTTTGTATTTACACCTTGCAGTCAAAAGAATTTCCAGATACTATCCGGATATGAAATGCATGAAAAAATTACCACTTTTCCCTTAACAATAAACATAATGAGTGCTATCATTGTTTTAAGATGTTTTGGGGTTTTGTGACCCTTTAAGTTTAAGGGATGAGTTATTTGATTATTAACTTTCAAACCTCTCTAAACTAAACAGTATTACTTCTTTTTGTATTATATAATTTTTTTAACAAAATCTTTATTATTTTGATAATAATAAATTTTCTTATTGTTAATAATTTGATATATTTTTTTTAATCCCCTTTACTCCCAATTTGGAATGCCCAATTCCCACGTCCTCATGGTGGCACGGTTACTCACCTCAATCTGGGTGGCGGAGGATAAGTCTCAGTTGCCTCCGCTTCTGAGACCATCAATCCACACATCTTATCACGTGGCTCATTGTGCATGACTCCGTGGAGACTCCCAGTATGTGGAGGCTCATGCTACACTCTGCGCTCCACGCACCCTATTGAGAGCGAGAACCACTAATAGCAACCACGAGGAGGTTACCCCATGTGACTCTACCCTCCCTAGCAACCGGGCCAATTTGGTTGCTTAGTAGACCTGGCTGGAGTCACTCAGCACACCCTGGAATCAAACTCGTGACTCCAGGGGTGGTAGTCAGCGTCTTTATTCGCTGAGATACCCAGGCCCCTATTGTTAATAATTCTTTAATTTTCTCCAGTCATTAATAAAAGCCAACTGTTCTTGTCTTCTCCTCTTCCTTGCTCTCACAGACGGAGTATGCTCGGTTTGAGAATGGCCGTTTTGTCTACAAAATCAGTCGGTCGCCCATGTGTGAATACATGATCAACTTCATCCATAAACTAAAGCACCTGCCTGAGAAATACATGATGAACAGCGTACTAGAGAACTTCACCATACTATTGGTAGGTGTTACAATCTCCATGCAAGAACGCGTTGCATCATTTACAACATAAATAGAGCCATACATTTTTAAATGCAGGACTTAATAAGATTTTATTGGCATTTTTAAATATTAAAAACTAAGAACCTCACAACTTTGGCAGAACTAGCAATTTTTTCCAATGTTCTGACTTTAAACTGTTCAATTATATAAAGTGCCAAAACAAACCACAAACTGCAGTGTACCTCATCTCTTGCTGATTGCATGCACGTGTTTGTCTGTGCAACTTACAGCGTTTCTTGCTGTCCCTGCAGGTGGTGTCGAACAGAGAAACACAAGAGACACTGCTGTGCATGGCCTGTGTGTTTGAAGTATCAAACAGCGAGCACGGTGCTCAGCATCACATCTACAGACTTGTGAAAGACTGAGACGCCACATCTCATATGACAAACACTATGAACAGTCAGCCAGCTACACGCTGCCCACAGAGAGCGGAAAAAGAACTTGAGAACAGTGGCGACTTTATATTCACTGATGTTTTTACCCGGGGCAGCTACACAACTGACAGCAGCCAATGGCGGAAGAGCCTGTCTGACTAAGAAAAGCTTTTGAATGTCTCACAAGCTCATTTTAAATGGCTGTGTCTCTGGCCGTCCCAACCAGAAGGCTTTTGGCAAATCTTTCTGGAATTAATATCTACATTTATTATATTTTTTTGTCATTTGTGTTTTGGTGTTTATTTTTCTTTTGAATCTGTTGTGTGGGTAAACTGGCGGTACGGTCTTGTTACTTTGTTAGGATGTCTATGTTTAACCTGTTGGAAGTTTTAAAACAACGTGTTTTGGATGGACGTTGCCAATATAAAATTGTATTGGCATAGTTTTTTTTTTCACTGTCTTTTATTCTCACACTGAACAGTAGATTTCAAAGACTTTGCCCCCAGGTATTTTTCACCTTTAGTGAATTTAATTAATGAAAGAGAATAAAAAGGTACTGTATAATTTTTGTGGAACTTACTGCCTTATACACTGCACAGTCTGACCTACAAATAAACATACTAAAACACTATACTTAGATACATGCATTTTTTAAAAATAGAACCATTTAGAAAACAGCTAAAAATAATTAATTGAACAGATCGCAGGATATAGATATTTCAAGCCATTAAAGACAAACACATCTAAAAAAAAAATCACCTCTGTTGTGTTGTTTGTATATCCAGTAGTCATTTGAGGTGATACATTTGTGAATTTCAGAGCATTTAGTTAAACTAGCACATTTTTATGAGATAAATTGTCTGTTCCTTCCCATATCAAAAGATGCTACATAAGCAAGGGATTTTACATAGCAAAACCACCAAAGCATAAAAGAATATCGTGCCTTAGAATTAGACAAAGTGTAAGGATAAACACTGAGTAAAAGTATGTGACCTCACTTGGCGTTTGTATTTTGTCCCATAAAAATGTTGACAGGTATACCATTTTTAATTTTTTTTGTCAAGCCAGTCTAAGCAAAGTAGGTCACTAATTTGTCTCTTTTCGTACACCAAATAAATACACTCTATCACTTCTGTTCATGCCAAGTGAATGCTACAAGTGTTGAAAGTGCCTTGTGTGTTTGATTTTCCAGCTTAGAAAAGATTTGAAATGTTGACACCAAAAAAAGTGAGTCAGATTTGGATCTATCACCATAATGCCTTTGACATTTGAATTCTTTTGCAAGCTGGGAGAAATGTGATTCATTCTATAACTGGCTGACACAAAAAGTGTTGTCTCTCTTGTGCATTTAGCAATTTCGATTTTTTTAGTTTTACTTTGTGGACCAGTTAACAAGGCAGCATTATTTGACAAGGGCAAAGGGCACAGTATAAAACAATAAAGGTTAAAAATCAGGTAATCCTCTACCCTGTAAGGACAGCAGTTCATTTTAATGTCATGTATATAAAGGAATGGATGATAAGATTTTATGAACACAAAGGCATCAAGTGAGGTGAAGTTACTTACAATGAAACAACCAGAATGTCTGAATGACAGTCCAGTCGTTAAAGGACTGTATATTTCATATTGCTCTGGGTAAAATGACTCATAATCTAAATTACATTTTTGATCTCCATTGTATTCACCAAATAAGATTGTTGCATATTATATCTGAAATCTAAACAAGGTTGTTTTTTTGTTTTTGTCACCCGTGTTTAACCTGTTTTGAAGCGCATCTGTTAGCAAAATGAGCATTGAAACAGAACACTAATGTTTTTGTCAGTTATTTTGTCTGGAGAGCACTGAAGCGTTGAGTTGGGGTAGCTTTTTAATAGGTTGAGACTTTTGTCAAATAATTGTTTCAATTGTGTGATGTTTACTTTCACGTTGGAGGAATGACTCGAAAAGAAAATGAAAATAAACTTGTAGTGTTTGTACCGCAAACTGCTTTGAATAGCTTTTGTATTTTCTCTTTTGCACTAATAATCTACAAGTCAATAGTATTTCTATTGTTTATGAGAGAATCTGTTTTTTATGGTTTTATTAAAACACATGTAATGTTTCTTAGAAACCACCAGATGGCAGTATACTTTAAGAAAATGATTTAAAGGGCCCACACTGTTTTTAATTGGTTTCGTTTTAGTCATTAATACATTTTATTTATATTTAAATAATTGTTTTGCAATTCAAAGACAACAAAAATGTTGTTTTAATAATATAATTATAATATCATTAATTTAGTTGTAATGTAATATAATATTTGATATGATTTATTATCATCATCATTAGCAAATTAGTAAAACTTTTGTATGTGGGCCTGATGGCTTATTTCATCTACAAAATTATCCCATGGTCTCTCTCATCTAAAGATATTACACCCTAAATCCTTGTTGACCCATGGAAATTTTCAAAATCTGGACAAACGCCATATTCACGTTGTATTCACTCTGTCACTGACCTTTTATTTTTTTATATAAGCAACCAATAAAAAGCCTGCCTAGTGAACAGGAAGCCTGAAAATCAAATACAATATTCTAAATATCATCTAGTACACTCAAAAAAAAATTTAATGGTTATGCATTTTTATTTCATGACAAATTTCAATTAAACTGAACTGAGTCACCTTTTAATTGTGCATATCTTGTGAATTCAGAATACATGTGATGTATTGAATTAAAATGAAAATTATGAACTTTTAAACATAGTAAATAATATTCAGTTTTGTTTTATAATACAGTTTGGTAAATGGCGAAGCAACTACATTTGTTTTGGCATTAGCTGAACAAATGTTATACTTAGCAAAGTTAAGCATATTTCAATGCATTTGTTGAAATCTTTCTTTTTCAAAAGAAATTCTTTAGAATTATATGAAAGGAATTTTCCACATTCAATACAATTTAAGCTCAATCGACAGCATTTGTGGCGTGATTTTTATTATCACAAAATAAATATTGAGTCCCTCTTTTTCTTAAAAAAAAACAAAACAACAACAAAACTAAAAAGCTCCAGGTTCCAGTGAGGTACATACTATGGAAGACAATAATGGGGCCAGTCTGTAAACGTTAAAATACATACTGTTAAATATAGCCACAAAATGTAAACATTACGCCTGTTTACATTATTTAAGTCTGATAAAATAAAACAAATTTTTTTGTGTAAAGTTAAAAACAATTTTACGACTGTTGGTGACGACAGTAAAAGTATTTAAACAAATTTACAGCTCAAATAATATGAGTTTCAACAGAAGAATTAATATAATCATTTATTTATAAAATTATAAACTTGCTACAAATGCTGTCGACTAAGCTTAATTGTATTGAAACTGGGGATGTTCCTTTAAGAATAGAAATGTAGCCTACTGAATTTATAGAATATGTATAATTTTATAAAAAATGTCAGTAATTTTAACAGTAAAATGTTAATTAATTAACAAATATTACCTGTAAAATATACAGTAAAATGTTTTAATATATTTTTAAAGACAATACAGTAGTTTTTACAATAAAATTATGTAAAAATGTAATCATTTAAATGTAAAAAGTAAGAGTTTCCTGTATAATTAATGGTAAAAAGAACAAGAGAGTACATGTACTTTTTTACAGTAAATTATTGTTAAAATTACAGTAAAAAACAGTAATCGGGCATTCCCACAATTCCCCGTGTGACCCATTACATTTCATTATATTTTATGGGAATAGTTATGTTTCATCATATTTTTAATATCAGTTACGTACACTGGGGTGTTCTGTGTTATATTTGATGTAATTCAGATAATGTTTACTGCATTATTTAAATCTCACATGTGTTTGATATGTGTTTGTTTGATCTTATATGTGTTAAATCATGATGGTGTTGAGTGTTTGTGTGAGTGATACTGATCACTGTCTCTATATGGTTATTGGTCATTGCTCCTGGATGAGCCACTATTGATGAACTTCATGTCATCATGTGCCCTTCTGTAGTTACTACGGTGATTAACATATACCTTATAAAGTAAACAACAGATTTGTACAGTTTCAGAAGGATGCGTTTATGAATTTTTATTTTTTTACTGTAAATTTAACAGAATTTGTTTTTTACAGTGTCAGCGTGTAAATTACAACCATTTCAATCTGTAAAATGTACAGGTTGTTCTGTAAGATTGTTTACATTTTAACTGTATTTTTTTACAGTGCATTCATTAACAACAATACCAAAGATCATTACATTAGCGAATTTAATCAAAGTAATGAAATGAAACCTTTAAAAAAAAAAATCTTTCTTTCTTCTTTCTTTTTTTTAATCTATGATGTTGCTGTGCCCAGTGGTTGCTCATGATCATTACAGTGCATCATTTTCTAAAATGACTGAAGTTGGTGGCGTAAATTGTCATATGATCTTGGGACACACAGTGAGGTGTGGGCGGTGACTGCGCGCTCAGAAACACGCAGCTGTAGTGTAGAGACAAACACTACTATCAGTGGTGTTACAGACGCACAGGAGGCGACATAGTCAGCAAGTGCCATATCTCTTTACCTCATATTTTAAACGTCATTCACCTTCTAAATTTGTGCGAAATGTAACTTTCCAGATGCCCCGTGGAGAGTGGATTTTAAACTTGATTTTCATCCCATATAACATCTCTAAAAGACTGTGAACTAGATGTGAGTCATCATGGAACCAGGGGAGAGCAAAATCTCGGTGTGGGTATGCCGGGAGGAGAAGCTGGTGTCCGGGCTGTCCAGGCGCACCACCTGCGCGGACGTGGTGAAGGTGCTGCTGGAGGACCAGATCTTGCAGCAAGGGGCGATCGCGGCGATGCTCACTGGCACCCCACAGTCGTATTGTATCGTGGAAAAGTGGAGAGGGTTTGAACGGACATTGCCTAATAAAACTAAAATCATGCGCCTTTGGTGCGCCTGGGGGGACGAGCAGGAGAACGTGAGGTTCGTCCTGGTGAAGAACGAGGCGTCCCTGCCCAACAACGGACCTCGGAGCGCCGAAGCGCGGGTTGTGCTCAGCAAAGAGAGTCCCTGTGCCAACAAGGGCACCACCAGAGCCACTATGGCGCTTTCCCAAGACAAACAGCGCCGGATCGTGAGAAAGGCCTTTAGAAAGTTGGACAAAATGAATAAGAAGAAAGAAGAGACTTTGGTGAGAGACAGATCCTCTGTGGAGAAAATGGAGACCTTAGTGCATCTTATTGTTTCGCAGGATCACACTATTCGCCAGCAGATACAACGGATAAAAGAGTTGGATGGTGACATCGAGAGGTATGAATCAAAGGTGCACTTTGACAGAATGAAAAGACACGGTGTAAACTACGTGCAGGACACGTATTTGCTGGACCAGGGATCAGATACGGATTCCAGCGCGCAAACGGACGCGTCGGAGGCTATCGCCCAGTTTGAGCAGTACGCGTCACGGTGCGACAAAGTTATTCAACTTCAAGATGAACTAGCGGAGCGAGAAGCTCTTATGGATATACTTACGGGCGAAATTCAAGAGGAACTCAACCACAGGTGGATGAGACGGCGGCAGGAGGAACTCTCCAACAAGGACATCAAGAGTATTGCTGAAGAAATGGCCCTCAAGGTGACTTCAGTCCCTGAGGAGCCAGTCTCAGTTGTGCCTGACTCCCTATCAGACAATGAACTCCAATTAGAAGAGGAGAGAATCAAAACAGAACTGGATACGAGTTTATACATAGGGCTGCGCTTGAACACTGATCTAGAGACTGTGAGGAGCGACCTAGACATGAGCCAGGAGATTTTGGACTCTAAGGAGCTGGAGTTGAGGGAATTACTTGAAAAGGTTCACAGATTAGACGAATTAGAGGGGGAACGGTCGAAGGACAGCAAAGATGAGCAGGTTGAAGCTGAAACTGAGCAGTTACCCTCTGAAGACAAGGACAATGTTTGGGTAGAGCAGGCGAGAGGACTGTCAAAAACCTGCAGCACCAATGATGATGACTCGGACACGGGACTGAGTTCAATGCACAGCCAAGACTCAGATAATCCAACTGTTTGCGAGTCACTAGTATGATTCGTGTGGATCATTTGATATTGTGCGAGCTCAGGGAACATTTCAATGTATTCTTTCTTTATAAGAGAGATATGCATGCAGAATTTACCAGTGTAGTGTTATGGTTGCCTCACTCTTTTATTGCATCGTATACGGGTGATTCTCACGAAACCTGTCAAGAAAATGTTCTGGTATCCTAATCCTATTTTTTATGACCATTACCTTTTTTACATTGTGACATTATTTACACAATAGTTATGCTCACTTTATCCCCCAAGTCTCATTACCGCAATGCTAAAAAAAGTTCATTATAATAATCTCATTACTGCAATGTGAAAAATATGGTCATTATGATGTTCACATTACCACAATGCAAAAATATGGTCATTATTATAATCTCATTACCACAATGCAAGAAAAGACTGCAATTATAATATTCTCATTACCACAATGCTAAAAAAAAGATGTCATTATGATATTTTCATTACCGTAATGCAAACAAAAAATGGTCATTCTAATATGATCATTACCGCAATGCAAAAAGAAGACGGTCATTTTGATATTCTCATTACCCCAATGCGAAAAAAGATGGTCATTATTATATTCTCATTATTGCATTGCGAAAAGAAGATGGTCATTTTGTTCTCAATACCTCAATGCAAAAAAATAAGAATTAAATGCCTTTCATTTCTGCTGATTTTAATTTTAAAAATCATTACACAACAGCAACTTTTAAAATGTAATAGAGTAAACCAAATGACTGTGTTATGGTAATGAAAATCATCATTGAAAACAATGGGAATAGTAAAAGTAAAAAGTGGTATAGCATTACGGTAATGAGAATTGGGTGGTAAAATTTGCTGAATGTCACAGTGCAAAAAAATCTTAATGGTCCTAAATGCAGGCTTAATTTTCTTTATGCAAAATATACAATTCATATATTTTTTGATTGATTTGGGTTGCAATATGACCAGGACTTTTTATGTTGACAGGTTTATTGAATCACTTGTGCTGTAGTAAAGCCACCTCTGCTTAAATCTCAGCACCCTTAAAGGCACCTCCGCGTAAAAGGGCACCTTTATATTTGTGAACGAAAGGAGCAGTGTTTTGTGCACGTCAGTGGCTTGTAAGGTGCAACTTACCAAGTAGTCACTAATTATCCAATGCCTGTAGATTAAGATGTCCACTGTTTGTAGATTAATGTTAAAATATGAACACTATTTAGACATGTAGCTGTCTAATTATATAGCCTGCTGTTAAAGATTTAGATAATTATTTATTGTAGAAATATTTAGGCAAAAAATTGCTGCATTGTGCAGATTTGAGGTAATCAGTTCAATGTCATGTTCGCCAGCTGAGTAATTAGAATGATACACTTATAGCTTTTGAATGATGCATCGGTTTATCCAAAATTTTAAGCATAATCAAAAGATCCTAAGCTGTGGAAACCAAAACTGTGGGAATCAAAAGTAGGCTCAACACCTTTTAAAAAAAAAAAAAAAAAAGTGTGTGCAATGCACAGTTGTGTTTAGTTATTCCTCTGAGGAAGTGATGCGTGAATCCCAGCATTAAATGTTTGCTTACAGTAAATAGAAAGACTGAAGCAATTTATATGAGACTGCTGCAATTAACCTAAATATACTCTAGACATAATGGAATTTGCTATTATGTCATTGCTGCTTATTTTTTTATCGTGATACCCATTCATTTTCTTGTCAGGAGGCACCATTCATCAAATGTGTTCTGTGGTTGACTAAAGTCTCTAATCTCATACATATGATTCTCCATTGCAACAAATAGGACAACAATGGCACAATTATAATGTGTAATGCCTAAAAAAGTGACTGCACACTGAAATTATTTTGTGAATGCTGTTGTAGATAATTTGTTGTTCTCTACAAAGGCATTGGTGTGATTTCAATCATTATTAATTGAATTAACATTATACACCATGGAAAAAAGAACATTCTGCAGTCCTTTACCCACTTGAACACAAAAGGAGATGTGCGGTTACCCAAGAGACAGACTGAAACCGCCGAAAACATGTCAGAAACTGTGCATTTTGATCCAGCATCATCTCATCTGTAAGCACAGCAAAAACACAAAGTTATTGAAGTTTTGGCATGGGATAAATATGACTTTTAATACAGTGAAATGTCATAGAGTTCACAGATTCTGTTGTATATCAAGAGGATTTGAGTTAAGCCTTAAATGTGATGTTTTAAAACAGAGCAATAAAAAGGAAATAACCCCCCTCCTAATCCATTGTTATGTTCATTTTTTTTCTCTCACTTTTTCATTTGTTGCAGCACTGGTAACATAAGAATTATTGCATTTGGAAAAGCCCAGTTATGTTGGTGCCACACTGTGAATACTGTATATGCAGATGAAAGAGGCAATTGTGTTAAACTGTGTTTTTATGTTCCATCTGTACAACCTTTAATCATATAAATAGCATAAATATCAAATTAAATGCAAGAAGTCCTGAAATAAGTTCTGTTTATGGTCTACATTTACACTCTAAAAAAGAGCCAAGGGAATTGGCCATTTAAATTAATTTGTCAAATTCAAAAATGTTGGGTGTTCATGTACAGTGGGGTCAAAAGGTCGGGAAACCATATAGTTTTTGGATTTAAAATATTTAACACAGAAAATTTGTGATGTAAATAACAAGAAAAATGTCAGATTCCATCTCTTATCAAATAAGCACATTTATGACATTGACCATGTTAACTCGTTTGCACAAAAGTTTGAACATTCTTAAATCATGCTGGATAACATTGATCATCAGGTTTTTCACAAACCAGCTCGAGAGCATGCTGTCATTAAAGCAAAATGAGTTCATACCAAATACTAAGAAATGCTCATTTAATTTATTTAGATTCTAAACTCACCAGGGTGTGATCTGAGACTAAGATGTGTCCAATTGAGCAATCAACAACAGGATAAAAAATCTGGGTGGGTTCAAAAGTCTCCAAATATCTCCAAATATCTGTAAAACGAAGATTTTTACACATCCTGTGAAGCGCCAATGGTGCTCTAGGGGGCTTACACACTTTTGCTTCAACTTCACTTTTGCGCATGTTTGCAACATCAATGTTAGGTGCAAAAATAAGCCTTTAGGAGCCAAAATCAACCTTTGCCCCTGCTTTTCATCTAAAACAATATTGTCTCTTCCTAATTTATCATTAATCTGTTTGATACATTTGAATTGTAGATGTTTACTTATCAATGTAATGACTCCCCTGTCCTTACTTCAGCCAGCACAAAAGAAAACATGTCCACCCCATATCTTCCCAATTTTCAGCTTCCTGTGGGGGAAAGATGCATTTCTTGAATAAACACAATATCATATTTATTATGTTTAAGAAAATAAATAACCTTCCTTCTTTTTATGGGGTGCCCCAATCCATTCACATACCACGTTGAGAGAGACAATCCACTCATAACAACATTTGACATTTTGACATATTAGAAAAGATTGTGTCAAAAATAACATTATAAAGACCACATTCCAACATTAGTGCAACAGTCAAACCCCAATCTTCCTCCAGAAACAAACAAACATATGCATTAAAACCGTGCAATACAGCACCAACTGGTGTCCATCCCTCTAAATTCAAACAGTTCATGTTTGACTACGAGAGCCCCAAAGACAACTTTGACATCAGACTATTCAAGTCCGGTGCTTCTGTGCAAATATTGTGAGACAGAATTACACAACAGAATATAATCTATGAAACAAACGCCAGCCAATAGGCTGGATAAACACAATGATGTTTAGATTCCTCCACATAACTGTTCCAAAGGTGTATCCTTTTACAAAACAAACTCCAGCCACTAGGTGGAACTAGCAGAAAAATAAACAAAAATGTGCCTAGTTTCCTTGGACAGTCAAGTGAATGTTCAGTGAGTCAGGACCACTCGGCTGTTACATGAGTACAAAAAAAAAAAAAGCCCTAATCACCCCAATGCTTTGCAAGAAATATTCCGCAATACAAACTCCAACCAATAGGCAACATAAGCACAAAGAACATGCAGATTCATCCACAACACTGCCCCGAGGAGTGTTACTCCACAAAACAAACTCCAGTTGCTAGGTGGAACCAGCACAAAAAGAAACAAAGGAGCTCAGTTCCTCGGATGGTCAATTAAGTGTTCAGTGAGTCAGGTCCACTCGGCTGCATAAACAGTGTCACACAGAAACTTAATCATACCATTGACTTTATGAAGTGCATCGCATGTAAATATTTTGTGGCCATCCTTTTAGTCTATTCTCAATTTGGCCTGGAACAATGCAAAAACGACTTTCCGTCGATGTAAGAATTTCTTGCATTCCTAAACTCGATCACGTTTCTTTCTTGTCGAATTCACAGAATCTGAGAACAAGAAAATGCTGTGGTTCTTCCAAGAAACCCATCCTTTACTCATCGCCTTTACTCGCATAACAAGATCTTTATCGGATGATCTCAGAAATTTGGGCTGAACTGATGCCTGTCTCCCTCATCGGATCTCCAAGCCGGAACATAGTGAGCTCGCTCAATGTCCATCTTATGGCCTGTTATGTCAAGCAGACTTAGGGAAGAGCTTGTCTAGGAATTTCACCATATCTTGTCCTTCCTCGTCCTCAGGAATTCCAACAATTTCGGACGTTGTTTTGCCAGCTACATTTCTCAAGGTCTTCCAGTTTTTCCCAATTTTCCAGATTTCAAGTCTATCTTGGTAACTAGCGGATTAGCAGATAATTCCCTCTCTGATGACTCCAGATAATGGATCCATTTCTTGACATCCGACACTCTTGTAACACCCTGAGAGAATTTCATATCCATGGCAGTGATCGATCAATATATTACATCAAAATCCTCCAAGTTTGAAATGACCTTCGCCAGCATTACCGACATGCTCAACATTTGAAGCTGAATCTCTCCCGCTGCACTGTCCAAATTGAATCCCTGGTCTGCGGCCCTGTCAGCTTGAGCACGTAAGTGTCGTTTAATGTCCCCAGAGCTTGAGGATTTTTAATTCTTTGAGATATTCTCTTCATAGAACAGTTATAGAACAGGGTTTATCGAATCTCACTGGTTTATGACACAAAAAGTATTAAAAACTAGCAAAGTGCAGAGAGCTCACCGTTCACACATCCGACCCTCACATGGCGCCACGTGACTCTCGTTGTCTCAGATTTTTAAACTCCATTATGGATATATTCAAGAGAAAAGAGGGGGAAATGCTAAAGCACCATTAATCTGGATTGGATTGAACCATTTCAAATAACCAACAGCAGAAATGGATGGATGTTTGCCTGCAGCCCCTGTGACATCAGTGGCTCTGGTGGGTTTGGAAGAGATTCAAGAACAGTTGGACAAGCCGAGATCCACCAATGTGTGACAAACACTGGCCATGTTGAAATAGAAATCACGCTGAGGGGGTGAGAATGACATTAAAAAACCTTCAGCATTATACATTTTACAAAACATACTGCAATACAATAGTTCAAACTAAGATCTATTGTTTGTCATTATTTATTTTCCTTTTTATCTGTCTGAAATAAAAGCAGGGGTCTTGTGATGATGTGTTATAGGTTCTGTACAGGAACGAGACTAACAGAGAAAGGCTTTTCACTTCCGATTATGTAAGCATCATAACACATGAACCTGTTTGCCATAATCAAATTAGGCCAATATTCCAGTTTCTAGAAGACTAAATAAGACAGCCGTTACATATGCCTGCACTTATCAGAATTTATTCTGAATATTCACTCTAATTGAACACATTTTTGAATCAATTTTACTTGCGCAAGTCCAAAGAAAGGTAGCTGTGGTCAATATTAAACATGCAATTGTAAAAAATTACAAAACATTTCTGTAGTGAGGAATCTTTGATTTACTCTGTCATGGCCTACATTTGTAATAGTCTCAAACCTACATTTTTCAATTGATTGTGCTCTAATACATATTTGTAAAATGAATATTTCGGGTTCAATAGAAGTTAAGCTCAATCGACAGGATTTGTGGCATAATGTTAATTACAATAAAAAATTTATTTCTAATAGTCCCTCCTTTTTTTTTTTTTCTTTTTTAAAAAAAAAAAGCTAATTTGCAGGTTACAGTCAGATACTTAAAATGGAAGTGAAGGGGGACAATGTTTGGAGGATTTAAAGGCAGAAATGTGAAGTTTATAATTTTATAAAAGCACATAATTTTTCAAAGCAATTTTTTCCCTAAAACTTCTGCATTATTTGATCAGTGAACATTTTTAAATCTTTGTTTTTACAGTCATTTTAGTGTTATATTGACATGGCAAGTTGTAAAGTTCGATATAACTTATCAGAAAACATAGAAAATGTTAACAAGTGAATTCTATCATAAGTGAATTTTTTCACACTAAAACTATGTTAACATGCATAATGTTTACATCTTGTGGCTATACTTTTGAAACAGTGAGTATTTAAACTTTTATGAATTGGCCCTATTCACTTCCATTGTAAGTGCCTCAATGTAACCCAGATTTTAAAGAAAAGGATGAGCAAAACAAAATATATTTTTGTGGTTATGAATATTGTCTCACAAATGCTGTCGATTTGGCTTAACTTGTATTGAATTAGTTGAATAAATTACTGCCCATATGAGTGAAAATCTCCAGTATTTCCAAAAGAAAATAGCATGCATGTCTTAGTTTATATGTTTTATGCTGATTATATGTATACAGAAACATATCAATAGCTGCACAGCATGTAAACATCTTCACAATTAAAAATTTTTAAATGTAAAAATTTTAAAGGCTTATCTAAAATATGGACCTTAATCGGAAAATACTTTGCATGTAAACATGGTCAATATTTTACAAAAAAATTGTTATCATGAAAGAAGACAATGCTCACAATATTGCCTGAGCCCTAAGTATAATTAAGATAACAGTACAACAATAGTTTTGGCAAGATCAAAGACACAGCAGTCAAAAAGTCATTTAATAACAAATTCTGCATCACAATGAGATGACAGTAATACATGAAAGTTCATTTTGAAGGGGGACACTCAATTAGGCACTGTCATTCATTAGAGGAAGTGGTGCGTTAAAGATTGGCCGACACATGAAATAAATTAGCTGCACAAAGTCCTTAAGTTAAAATACCTTAAAGGCAAAAAAGTATGTCAGTTTTGAACTTGAAGTTTTGAAGTTAATGCATATAATCAGTGCTAATTATCAAATTAGATTTACCTTAGATTATCTGTCAATTAAAGTTAAACAGACAGATTTGAATCTATGAGGGCAAATACCTCCTCAAAGCTATTAGAGGAACAATCAGTCACCGATGCAACAAACCATCTCTTTTTATTTAGTTCTTAAAGAGATAGTTCACCCAAAAATTTAATTCTGTCATCGCTGACTAACCCCTTTGACCTTACCCTTTCCAAACCTGTAAGTCTTTCGTTATTTCATGGAGCACAAAAGGAGATGTTAAGCAGAATGTTAGTCTGTGTCAACATTCACTTTCACTGTAAGGGAAAAAAAAGTTGCAATGAAAGTAAATGGTGACTGAGGACAACATTCTGCCTGACATCTTTTGTTTCACAGAAAAAAGACATTCATGTAGGTTTAAATAACGTCATGAGGGCGAGAAAATTACAGAATTTTTATTCTGAAAAACTATGGTTATAAATTCCTTACAGGCAGACATTTCTGCATAGTAGCGTATGTATGGGAAAAATGTATGTTTTCACATGAAGACTGTGGAGAAAGCATCCACAAATGAGAGGCATCTTATGTTATCTTTTAACTCTGAGTGCATGAGTCTTTGATGATGTTATTCTAAGCACATGTAAGGTGCTTTCCTGACCCTCCAGCACTTTTTCAGATTTGAAATTCAATCTGAAATTCAATCTGTGTTGTGGTAGTATTGTGTTCCCTTGCCTGCTCTTACATATCCATAAGTATTATGAGGACACCTGTTTTGAAATACAAAGCCTGAGCTAACAAGTTTTCTTAAAAATATGCGCAGTCTACATGCTCACAGGGACAGAGGTTTGGTTCTATTACAAATATTCAGTAGCTAAAAGAGATATCATCACATTCAGAACATCAGATGATGAACTTGTTATATCATCAGCAGCAGCTTGTCACGTTAAATAAGTGCAGAGCCACTGAGCACACATGTCTGTCCGGGACAAACTCAAGACAGCTCCCATTAGTTGAAGAGCTCCATTCGCACAGAATGTTTACATTTAAAGATTGCCTTTCCACAAACCAATAACAATTATGTTTGGAGGCAAACCCATAATGCAGTGTCAATCCCAGAACTCATGAAGGAAACCTGCTTGTAAACCTGCTGCATTCAAGGGGAATGATCTGTTAACACGTGGCAAACATTGTCTGAAGGACATGCCGTTCATAGCACATTCAACCACATATGCATATCATGTGCACCAACTTTTTACAACAGGTTCATTATGAATTTACAAACCTGTTTGTATGTGTAAAGGAGTTCAGTGGAAAGGAGGAAGCGAGAACCGGCTTAACAATATAAAAATATTTTTAATAAAGAACTAAAACCAAAAGACACAAATACACACATATGATGGACAGCTTCCCATAAACGGTCTCTCTCTATGTCGCACTACTGTCCACAGTCAGCTTTTATCACTCTAGAAGGATTGATTAGCCTGCCCTCCACCTTGTCACAGTATGGAACAGTAATGGTTAAGGTTACATAAGATAATTTCCCTTCGGGAAAAGTGTTGAGATATACACTCACAGAGCACTTTATTAGGGACACCTGTACACCTACTTATTAATACGATTCTCTAATCAGCCAAGCCTGTTGCAGCATATACAGGTCAGCAGCTTCAGTTAATGTTCACATCAACCATCATAATGGGAAAAAATGTGATCTCTGTGATTTCAACCATGGCATGATTGTTGGTGCCAGATGGGCTGGTTTGAGTATTTCTGTAACTGCTGATTTCCTGGGATTTTCACACACAGCAGTCTCTAGAGTTAGCTCTGAATGGTGCCAAAAACAAAAAACATCCAGTGAGCGACAGTTCTGTGGGAAATCTGTCGGAAATGCATTGATGAGAGAGGTCAACAGAGAATGTTAAGACTGGTTTGAGCTGACAGAAAGGCTTAACTCAGATAACCACTTTGTAAAATTGTAGTGAGCAGAATAGCACCTCAGAATGCACAACAGCAGAAGACCACGTCTGGCACTTTATTAGGACCAAAGGGTTTCTAATAATGTACTCGGTGAGTGTATAAAGTAAAGACAACATTTCACAAAAGACTCGATATAGAGCTTGATGCTGCACACAAGCTTGTGAACTGACTGTCTTCATAAACAGAGGGAAAGACACAGTAGTCATGGAATGTTCTCCATAAGACTGACAGGGCAAATGAAGGTAGCGGCTCTCTCATGAAAGTTTCAAAATGCAACTTAGCTGAAAAGTTCTGTAATTATGCCATTTAATTTTGTTTTCAGTATATTTTAGTTCATAACAATTTTATTGACTGATATAATGTTCCAATCTACCGAAACTACTAAAATCTGCTTTGTAGATTTAAATATACTAATAACCACAATAATAATACAGATATTAATACAAAAATAATAGCAGGGCATACATAATTTCATAAAAGTTAATCAAAATCAACTAAAAACTATTTAAATAAAATATGAAGTTGTTTTCCTGTCCTAAAAGTCCTTGAGTGCAGTATTTTACAGTAAAAAAATGGGAGTCTTTGGATGGAGGATTACTCATTTACAAAAGGTAAACACATCTGGCCCATTGCCTTGACCTCTTGCTGATCCCTGTCAGTCAAAGGCAAGCCCAATCTATGAGGAAACATACTACTGGAGACACAATGTTCATCTAAGAGCTGTTTTACAGCCCAAACCTGATAACCTGATATTAAATCTTTCTTGATATTTTTTTTTTTTTTTTTTTTCATTTTATAACCTGGTAAATAATTTCAAAAGATTTGTTTGCCGTTTTGGTACATTTAGCAAAGTATGCAATGCAGACTGTTAAACTGAAACCAACAACCGGGTCTCACAGAATCACGTTACTGTACCTAAATTTGTGCAAAATGATTTTTACTTGGCTTGATGTATCTTGGCAGTTTCCTGGTGAAATGAACACTAGACGAGCTACAACAACAATGACATTTATTCACTTTCAAACAAAGAGTAAATTGGCAGAATACACAACATAAACATACTTTTCGCCCTTTTCCGCACACAATGCCTTATGACTTCAAAACACTTGTTATAGCACATGAATTGTAAGGTAGCTTACAAAATTGCACATAAATTGCACAGTAGCTCAACTGGTAGAGTCCTGAAGACCACAGAGTCGACACATGACCCGAAAGTGTCATAGAAGCACCACAAAATGACATTGTTGCTTTTGCAATTGCATTTTTGATCTCACATTTACTTAATATATTTAATATTGGTTAGGTGTATGTTTAAGGTTTAGGGTAGGGAGGTAAGTTTTGTTGATTTAAATCTCATTTAAAGCATTTAACGTTAAAACCCTCATTTGTTCTTCATATCAAATTTGCATTTTATTATGCTATCTATTAGGTTTAAGGTTTAGGATAGGAAGGATAGGTTTTGTTGGCTAAATACTGAATAGAGCATCAACCTTAAAAATTTTTGTTTGGTTGAAAAGTACACTTACTATTCGTACCACACAGTGGATATTTCACCTCGAAACTGCTGTTATACTTGGAAAGAACAAAGTAATTATACTTAAATAATGTATTTACAGGCTGTTGTATGATGCCATGGAATGCTGAGTCTTGGACCATGTGGTTGGTGCTGAAGAGAGTCTGGAAATGTTCCGACCACCGGCTTGGGATGGACACCTTGTCTGTGATGAGCGTTTGGCCATCTGTGATATGCAAGGGACTCTGGACTTGGTGCGAAGGGCCGTACACTGCCTTTAGGGCTTCATAGAACAATCTGTAGTTACCAACGTCTACCCAAAGCGGAGTTCTCTCTGCGAGGTTCATCCACCACTCATTCGGCATACAAGGCTGAAGGCTGCTTTCTTATGATGACAGGACGGCTGAGCAAGGTACGCTTGGTGGGCGGTTCTCCTCTTCGCCAGCAATTCTTGGATCTTCTGATCGTTTTCATCAAACCAGTCTTTGTTCTTCTTTCAGGAAAACCCTAGAACGTCTTAAGAGGTCTGCAGGATGGTGGTTTTCAGGTGTTCCCAAAGCACTTCTGAAAGTTTCGCCCCTTTCCCATCACGGCAGGGCTTGATGTTGGTGTTATGTTGTGACGTGGGCATACCCTTCAAGCCAGCGCAGTGGTGTTTTTAGGTGGAGTGCAGTGTGCGCAGTACCGGCCGGACCCTTTACACCCGGGGTTGACCTGTCATAGCCTAGCGAGTTTGGACGGTGACAGCAAGGTCCCCGGGTTGTATGTTTTATAACAGAATGTCCTACTCCTAACGAGCCTAATGAGCACGAGATGATGCTACGGACCCCGTAATGTAGGAGAGGGCATTTGCAGTGACTTCCTGTGTGGCAAGCCAGACAGGGGCCACACGGTGATCACTACACCGGTAAAGGAGAGGCGACAACGTAATATAATTTTGCAAAAATGTTGTCAGTCAAACATGTGGTGACACATTAAGAATGTTCTGCCTGCAGTTATTTACCAAGCTGTTCACTGAAGCTTGAACTGATATTCAGTTGGCATATGATCTCAGGGATGATCCTAATTCAGTAAATGAGGAAACACCTCATGTGTGGATTGATTTTTAAGGTAATTATTTTGCCTTTAGCTCAATTCTTAATACAATAAGTACACCAACATAATGGGTGTTTACCATCAGGTTGCATAAATGACACATTAGTAAGATCTGATTTGAGATTAAAATCATTGACAGGAACAGTGGAAGAAATTGTTTTCCAGTACAAGTGCCCTGACTTGTTCAGCTGAAAACCTGTTTAATGCACCTTGAGTTTACCTCCACCCTTTGTGTTTTCGATATAGTAGTGCTTAGTGAGCTCAGTGTTAGGCAGGTAAACATGGAAAATAGAGGGAGTGGGAGGGGCAACGCCCCATCATTATAATTTAATCTATATCGAACACCACAATGGCAACACTCTGAATCCGGAGCACTATTGAAGTCTACATAAAACTAAGTATTCTGCCATATTTTGTAATGATTTTGTTTGTGATTTAACGGCATGCCAGCTTTTGTGGCTATTTTCATGGTGAAAACAAGTTAAAATACAAAAGTATAGCGATTTTAGCTAAAATCTTTAAAACTGATTCAGACCGGACTTAAACTGGATGTCAATGAGATAAAAATAAAGGGCAGGACTTGATTTTATCAATCGCGTTGAAATGGACAATAAAAAGTGGGTGTTATATGCCATTTTGGAGACAGCTGTTTGGAGGGGAGGGATTGAAAAATTAGAGGGATCAATGACAACCGCCAAAACTGGGAGTCATTTCAGAGGTGGATAAATTTGTTACATCTTGGTAGTGATTATGAAGACTTCCTTTAAGGAAACAGTGGCATAGCTTACCCCACTTTACCCTATGTGGTTTATAGCTTTGGCATTAGCCAGGACATCCATAAGTTGACCTGCAAGTGAACCAAATCAAATCATGTGCATGCTGACAGGTGACTTGAAGTGTTTTATTGTACTCCTGTAATCACCTGTATTATGACCAGGCTTAGATTTCATGTACAAATAGTCTGTATACAAACAGCTAAAAAAAAAAGAAAAGCATACAGATTAGTACTCTTAATCTAATCTGGTGACATCATACATGACATATAAAATCTGTCTGGAGAAGCAAAGCCTTCCACTTATTGTTGTGATTTGTAAGAGTGAGTCAAAATTAGCATACAGATGTGCCGGAAGTTAATTTGAACTGCACTGTCAGACATCCCATAATATGAATCTCAGGAAGCAGATGGGTTTTCGCCCTTTCCTGCACACTGTTTCCCCAAATGTATTGACAAAAGAGAGGAAGAGAAAGAGAGAGGGAGGATCTTTTCAAAGTGACAGGCAGAATTTCTCTTTCAGCAATAAGTCTCTTGCTACAGAACACCTGGCTGTTGTCTTCTGTCTTTCCAAGAAACCTGCACTCAAAGAGGTTATTTAGAAATAAAACAATAATCAGAGCCATGATCCAGTGGTTAGTAGTCTTAAAAATTAGGTTGGTAGTTGACAAGTAGTTTTGCAAAGCCAGACTTTCAGACCATGTGCATAAAATCTGGCCCACTATGCAGCTTTTTCCGGCCAAGAACAGTCCAAAGCATTCAAATAATGGTGCAGTTGTCTTTGCCAATGACTCTCGGAAGTTGCGTAGGAGAACGGAACTGGCAATTTCAGTTAGCTCTTTTCATTGATCTGTATAGTGAGCAGACTGTGGGTGGTCTTTGGGCATTCCATCTAACACAGTCTCATGACAACATACGAGATGGCGAAATCGTAAAATATTGATGACTTAGGTACAACTTTAATTACCATAGAGATCAACTAATCAACAAATAGAAATTCAAACTGAGACAAACCAGGCATACATTTTAGCTTGCCTTTTATTCAACTTTATTTTAAAAACAAATTTGGTTACTCGTTACTTATTCGTTTATGCAATACAAATGACTAATGTATGTCAATAACCTGTGATACTCTTCTCGTTCCAAACCCTGAAGTTTTCTTTAACTCATACGACTTCATCTCGACTTGCCATAAGACCTGGTTGGTTCTATCTATCTTAGGCTGAGACTAACACACTTGCTTTGACATGTTGAGTTGCAGTGCTCATGCAAGTGCCACAATTTCCAGTCTTGTCCCTTTTTTACCTGTCAATTCTCTCTCCATCAATAAAATAAAAAATAGCCTCTATTGCATTGTTGATCTTTAAGATACGTATATGGTCTTTTCAGAGATACAGGCAAAGTGTGTCATTTTATACATCACTAGTGGCACAGAATAGAATTGCAACTTCAAAAACTTCATACTGGATTCCCAGAACACTATCCCCATTTTTCATTGGTCAAACAAACAGATAGTTTCAACCCAAACTTTTGGTTGAGCCAATGTTGCTGTGTCAGGCTGGTCAGGATGCTCAAACAAGCACCACAAGCCAAAACCCATCAGAGCCACACTTTTCAAATGGCTTATAGTTGAGTTATCATCTTTGCATATTTAGCTGAGATAGGAGACAGAATTTAGACATTAATTAAATGACACTTTATTAGCAAATGAAAATATAGAAGCAGTAGAGGTTAAGACTCATTTAAACCCTTTTAGTGCAATAATGTTGACAACTTTCATCAGAGAGGCGGAAGCTTGTGAGAAAGGAAGCAGTCAATAATTAAGCCCCCTTAACCTTTAAACACGACTCGGGCAGATGTTAACGTGTTTCTAAATTGTGCTATCAGACCTCACTTCTAAAAACAGCAGGTAGAGACAAATTACATCCTGAATGTACACCACAGCACAGTCCTTGGACAAAGATTCCCCTTCAGGGCAGATCTGCGACCAGCTTTCATGTATCCAAGCCCTGACCTCCTCAATTAGCTTCATGAAAACTGACCTCAGATCTATATAGACTAAAAGTGTCTATAAACACATTGCACTGTGTGTTGGCCAGAAGGTAAAGGCTGAAAATATTCCTTCCACTTGAAATTAAAGTGAAATGATCTAGAAACATCAGGCTCTGCTGGGAAACTGGATCACATTGGAATGGGGTCGTGAGATATATTTGTAAGTGTTTTATTCTTGTAGTATCAGATGAAGGTATCTCAATACACAGGATGTGACGTGAACATTGGATTCGGATGTTCCTTCATCCCATCCTACCTCTGTATACAGCCTCCGAAGGCTGTTTTCTGTGGATTTAGTCTATATTTATTACTGTTGGAAATACAGAAATGTACAGTCTGTACATGATTTGCTAATTTCCCAGTGCTTTGTGTACAACCATTCATAGAGACACCCGCACTACTAAAAACGTTTTTTTTTTTTTTTATACAACTATTATTGTGGTGCAGTCAGTTTCAGATAAACCCACCACTAAATGACACGTAAAAAAATAACTAAAAAAAGAATAATGGTTGGTTGACTTACATGTCGTTCAGACTGTCTCTTAAGGCCTTTTTCAGACTGCCTCTAAGAATCTGATTTTCTGCATATCCAGATTGTATCCAGATGAGTTTTTGATATTCTGGACAGCAAAAAAAAACACAAGAAATCAGATTTTTCCGAATCTGATTCAAACCACATCGGGTAGTGGTTTCAAATGCGATTGAAATCAGATTTTTCACTCTTAACACAATGATGACATAAAAAATGGGTGACTGCAGCACGGACCATCACAATATTTACCAGTCTCCTCTGTCGCAGAGTTTTCCTTGAGCGACGGTGGAGTTCTGCACCGCAACTGGACAGGGCACTTATTTGCAGAGCCTGCGTTCACATATATTTTGGCTTCAACATGCACAGACCCTCACTGAAAACAAGCAATCTTCAGGGAGCGATGGATTGGATTTTTCTTCACGCTTTGTCGTCACAAACAATATCTTTAATGTGGCTGTTGTGATGAAACATAAATGGTGCGTCACATTAACAAGCACATTATGGAGAGAAGGAAGTTCAAACAGACAGAGACGTTTTTCAAATACAAACAAAGCTGACCTCTATGTGCAAGCCTGCCCTGGGTTTGAAGGGGCATTCCTTCCGGCTTTGATCCTGAACTAGTGGCTCTGAGCCATTACAAGGTCATGGAGGTTCACTCAAAGCATTCCTTGACTTAATAGGTCACTACACTAATAGATTATGTGGGGATGAGGGTGGGGGGTGTTTAGACACAGGTATGCAGTATCTCAGAGCGATTGTGACACACTCAAAGTACAGGAAGCAATAGTCCTCAAACATTTGAAAGTTTCTCTGGGTCTCACAATACAACAAATCTTCAATATTATTATTGCTCATACTTGGGTTTATGGATTTGTTTCTCAAACAAATCTTATGTCTTCAAAAGACTTGGAATATGATGGACATGCCACAAGGACTACTTTTAAGATACTTTTTGTCTCCTGCATAGTGTATTTAGTTACATAGTTTTCAAGTGGTAGTAACTTTGTACACATTATAGTAAAGAAAAACATTATAAAAAAATTCCTTTGTAGTATTTTTGGCATGCTTTATATTCACTTTGACACATTAAGAATACTTATAGTCTAAATAGAAAGTAGCAGCTGAAGTCAACCAGTGAAATAGTCTGTCGAAATAAACCTTAAAAGACTTAAGATAATCCGCCTTTCACAAGACCAGTGTGTGGATGGGGCCCCTCCTAGGTTCTTTTTCATGTTGAAATATCAGGAAGACAGGTTAAAAAGGCCCTAAAAAAAGAATCCACCTCAATTTTATTGACAAAAAGACATCTTGGGAGTTGTTTGGACAACTGAATCTATGCATATTTAAAGGGATATTTTGCCCAAATGGAACAAGAACAGCAACAAGAACGTGAGGAAATGAAAAATTTAGTTTTGGTGATAATTATCCCTTTAAAACAGACAAACCCATCGAGGGGTATAAAGAAGAAACAAGTATAGAGATGAGAAGATAAAAACAAATTTCAGAGGAAAAACAGAAACCGGCTCCTCCACACATGACATCAGTGTTAAGTTTGCTCGCGTGTGGTGCTGCTCATCTGAAACCTACACCTCAGATAATTACAGGGCCGAGATGCTCAGACACTTTATGACACACCCTCGCAAACACATGCTCTATCTCTTAAAAAAAACAGAGCACTTGTCAGTCTTTTTAATGTGTTGTCACTGTACTCCTACTACCAACCTCTTATCAGGGAAGGTTGAGGGACCACAGCAGTGAAGCCTGAGAGACACAATAGATCCCACACAGTTAGTGTCTAACAAGATCAGAAGTGTTTTATGGAGGTTTTATTGAATTCAACTATTAGAATACTGTTTTACAATATTAAAACAGCTTGATCTGATTATGGAAAACCATCTTTATAATTTACCAGATATTTTATGCAACGAAAACAAACACGATTCCAGTTGGAATGCTTAACTTTTACACAACTTTTCAGCCAGAATGTTTAACATTTTTCAAAATACTAAAATGTTTAAAACACTATTCCGATTTTAAATGTGGTATTTAAGTTTTAAGTCCCTTATTCATGAATAAAGACAAGAGGCTTTAAAGTGTCTTTTTAATCTTTTATTATATCAGATGAATATAAATGCTACATTAAAACATGGACATCCCCACAATTATTGAAGAGCCATAAAACTACAAATAGGACATTAATTGATTTAGACATTCAGTCGGTAGTGCATATAACCAACATGTAGTCAGTATGTTATGGTCAAGAGTGCTGTTAAGTTAGTAGTAAACAATGACATTAAGGCAGGAGCCAGGTAGGGTTTATCATCACAATCATTGAGGTAAGAAATTAGGTCAGCATTTTATGTTCCATGATGAATCTTGTAGTTGACTCAGATTAGCTGTGATTCCTGCACTTGATTTGCTGTCATTGGGCATGTGATGTAGTTTCTCTCAGTCAGAGGCGGACACCGGGTAGAAACATTCCTGTGTTTACAAACAGAGAAAGGTAGGTAGTCAAGGTGTTGGTTCAAATGACTTTCAGTACAATAATTACAGGGACAGTCCCTTTATCATAATGGTGCATCCACTGTGCTACCACCTCAAACTAAACTATTATGCCACCACAACCCTTTTTAGTTTTAGATTGTTTTTACACTAGGTTGGATTGCATGGTAAATAAAATTTATTGCATTGCAATAAAATCGATTCCACCCCCTTTTTATTGTATTACTAGTCTATGAACTGCAGTTTGTTTGCATTGATGCGAGAAACACCCTGAACAATATGACTGATGTTTGTCACTGTAACTAGGTGACGACTCCAGGAAAAGATGACACAAATGGAATGTGTTGTACTAAAACCTAATATGCGAAGAATGGCAATTGCGCTTCTCTGCGAAAAGATGCATTGCAAGCCATGTGAGGAATGCAAGTCGCACATCAAAGTCAATTTTTGCAGCAATGAGAATTGCATTTGCCCCTTTGCATGCAGTCCTGTTTTTTGTCATTAATTCGTCATCAACTGTGCTTCTCTTTCTGAAATTTGTGAACCATAGCAGAGTACACTTGAACTGTACTCCAGACCCCCATTTTAATTTGGGCTCTATTGTTTCTTAGTGCACACCACAGTTAAAAAATGTTTTAATTTAAAGGGGTCATGTCATGAGGAATTACATTTTCCTTGATAAGAGAACATTGTACTATAAAACATACTGTTGACCCAGCCCACTGGTGCTTCAGTTCGTAAACAGAGAGAAAGCAGAACAGACAGGCCTAGTGTGGCCTCACTAGGGTTGCAGCAGTATACCAGTTTCATGGTATATCACGGTATGAAAATTGACGGTTATCATACCATACACATTTGCTTATCTACGTTACTGAGAAAAAAAATGCAACCGGATGAAGAATCTCAGATGCGCGTGCGCATCTCCTGTCCTCCTTGTCTGCCTGTCAGACTTGTCAACTTGCATCTCTCAAACACACACACACACACACACACACACACACACACACACACACACAAACACACCGGAGAAAATGTCAGAGAGAAGCGAGGGGGTCTGACATAAGTGAATGTGTGTGTGTGAGTTAAAGCAGTGTTTCTTAACTGGTCTATTTGGACAAGGTCGTGGACAGCAGGGAAAGAACCATGCCATGGTTCTCCCATTGAAGATATTTTGGCGGCCGCCCAAGTGATAGCCTATTTAGGACTTCCGAGGCTGATTTAATGATAATCTCGCAAACAGCTAAAGGTATCTCATCTGCACGAGTGTAACGAGCTCACGATCATGATCTGCTCTTCTTTCTGGCACGCACATGCAACAACTGGGCTTCCCATGATATTGTGGAGCACAGACATCAAAACTGATCTGACAAATTTCAATTATAGTGAGACTTTTCTAGTTGAGAGTCGAACCTCTCAAACAGTACATGCCAAACTGTACTGAGGAAAAGAGCAACACTGTGCTATGTGCCAAAAAAATATTACACACAATCACCTTTACAAATTTTTTTCACGATTTTACATGAGTAAAAGTTATATTTATTATAGTTATATTTTTATATATTTTACATTTAAATGTTAGTTTCATATGAAGTAATCTAAATGTAGAATCTATTAGACTTCATTTTATATCAACAGTGACAGTTGTAGTTAAAGTTTCAAGATGTATTTCAGCTAGTATTTATTTTTCAGAAATACTATAATTTGTTATTATTACTATTATTTTATGGGGCTTTTCCACTGCACGGTACAACTCGACTGCTCGCTTTTTTGGAGTTTTCCACTGTGGATGGTACCTGATACTTTTTTTAGTACCACTTCGGTCAAGGTTCCAAGCGAGCCGAGCCGATATCAATCGTTACTAGAATCGTTACTACCAGAATCACTGGATTTCCGACATGCGACATCAACCTGTTAGTTTTAAAGTTAGCAACAACGATAGCAGTATCCTTTGTTCATGCGACATTTGAATAATGAAAAAAGAAATGGCTGTGCGCAAAACCACGCTGTGGTCAATAAACGAGGTGCAGACGTTCCACTTGTTAGCGATGAGCGAAACAAAAAAAGTCTCTAAGGAAGGGTCTCAGCTGTTGGCTGCACCCGGCTACCACCAGACCTACCAATAGTGTAGGGAAAAGTTTAAAAAAAACGTATAAGTGACTACAGAACCATCAAGGAAAAGTGGAAGTGGTTGCTATGGACGCTATCTAAAGTGGCGAACAATGGGAGGGAGAGTGCCCTGGATGCAGCCACGATGGAGGATGGTATGTTTTGTTATGTTAACTCTATACTCTGCTTGAAAGCTTCACTTTATTTAGTTGACCAGCTACTGGAAAATTGCTTCTAGAACAACCAGGCCAATATAACTGTTACACTTAATATAACTGTAAAATAACTATGCAACAACTGCTTTATGCAGCACAATGTTTGGTCAGTTTTGGTCAGTTTGTGTCGTGTTTAAGATGATTTCACAGCAGTAGAGGCGGCGCAACTGTGACAATCATCCAATAATCCCTCCCACGTCGCCTCTTGATTTCCAATGTAAAATCTGTCCTGAAGCAAAACCAGTTGAGAACCACTGAGTTAAAGGTACAGACAGGAGCAGTCTGGCTGCACTGTCGCACACCTTCAGTATATGTTAATTGTTAATAATCATAGGACATTACTTTAAAAGCTCACACAGCTGTTGTTATTTTTCATTTTGAAGTTAATTTAACATGCTATGCTACCATGTAAACTAACATGCTTTAGTTATATAACATGCTATACTTACATGCCATTTATTATCATGTTTATAATTTGGTTTATTATTATAATTCTGTTAGCCTTCTTATTTTTTCTATTTATTTTATTTTCAAAAGGGAGACTTATTTTTATAAATAAAAAAATGGTTTCAAGTTTCAATTATAATAAAGTGTTTGCTCAAAAAAAAAATAAAAACTTCTGTTTTCACAGATAATATTAATTGTGTAATAGCTTATACTGTGAAACAGTGATATTTTCAGAGACTTATCATACCGTTAAAATCTCATACTGTTTCAACCCTAGGCCTCACTATTCCTGGAAACCAATGGGGTCCCATTGGACAATTTTTTTATTTTGAATATAAACATGCACTAGACAGATGTCTTTGACAATTGTCATGCATCTCAAACCACGATTGGTTGCTTAGGAGACCTGGTTGGAGTCACTCAACATCAATACTAGCTACCAAGGCCGCCACGTCTTGATGCATTTCTGGTGATGTGTATTTCAGTGCAAAATGATACCGGAAACTGGATGTGCGTTTCTAGTTCAAACCGAGTTTTGGACTATGTTAGTGCGTTATTTGGATGTGTCTTCAGCATATTTCAGCGTGGATTACATGTATTTTCGGCTCATTTCAGCATGGATTGCTTGTGAATCAGTCATAAAACGATTAAAGCTTTGAAAAGGAACTGTTACTGAAGGATGGGGCAGTTAAAAACACTTTTACAGGAAAGGTATTTTCCTCCACTGAAAATTGAGACTTTCAAAAGTACTCCATAACTGCATACTTAGGAAATGACGATGTTAGGCGTTTTCAAATGAAAGCGGATTAGTGTGGATTTACACCAGGTCTACACCGGGCGCGTCTATTGAGGCAATGCAATGGCTTAAGCCTGTCTGCACTGGACTTGTCAAAGTGAACCTTCTAAACCATTTACAGTGCATCCGGAAAGTATTCACAGAGCTTCACTTTTTTTTCCAAAACGGATTAAATAAATTTTTTTCCTCAAAATTCTACAAACAATACCCCATAATGACAACGTGAAAGTAGTTTGTTTGAAATCTTTGCAAATTTATTAAATAAAAAAAAAAAAGAAGAAAAGAAAATCACATGTACATAAGTATTCACAGCCTTTGCTCAATACTTTGTTGAAGCAACTTTGGCACCAATTACAGCCTCATGTCTTTTTGTGTATGATGCTTGGCACACCTATTTTTGGGCAGTTTCTGCAATTCTTCTTTGCAGGACCTCTCAAGCTCCATCAGGTTGGATGGGGAGCGTCAGTGCACAACCATTTTATGATCTCTCCAGAGATGTTCAATCAGGTTCAAGTCTGGGCTCTGGGTGGGCCACTCAAGGACATTCACGGAGTTGTCCCGAAGCCACTCCTTTGTTATTTTGGCTGTGTGCTTTGGGGTCGTTGTCCTGTTGGAAGATGAACCTTCACCCCAATCGGAGGTCCAGAGCGCTCTGGAGCAGGTTTTCATCAAGGATGTCTCTGTACATTGCTGCATTCATCTTTCCCTCGATCCCGACTAGTCTCCCAGTCCCTTCTCACCGATCGCTCAGTTTGACCGGGCAGCCAGATCTAGGAAGTCCTGGTGGTTCCAAATTTCTTCCACTTACGGATGGAGGTTACTGTGCTCATTGGGACCTTCAATGCTGCAGATATTTTTCTGTACCCTTCCCCTGATCTGTGCCTCGATATAATCCTGTCTCGGAGGTCTACAGACAATTCCTTGGACTTCATGGCTTGGTTTGTGCTCTGACATGCACTGTTAACTGTGGGACCTTATATAGACAGGTGTGTGCCTTTCTAATCATGTCCAATCAACTGAATTGAGTTGGACTCCAATCAAGTTGTGGAAACATCTCAAGGATGATCGGTGGAAACAGGATGCACCTGAGCTCAATTTTGAGTGTCATGGCAAAGGCTGTGAATACTTAAGTACATGTGATTTTTTTTTTATTTTTATTTTTATAAATTTGCAAAGATTTCAAACAAACTTCTTTCACATTGTCATTATGGGGTATTGTTTGTAGAATTTTGAGGAAAGTAATGAATTTTATACATTTTGGAATAAGGCTGTAACAAAACAAAATGTGGAAAAAGTGAAGCGCTGTGAATGCTTTCCGGATGCACTGCATTTCACTTGCAGCGCAAAATGGAATGGGACATCCGTTTACTGTCAGCGTTACTCAACCCAATGGACGCTTCCAGTGTAGACAGCTTCATTGATTATAATGGGATCTATTTGAAACAAATTGTCTTTGCATATTTCATACACGATTGTCAGTTATTTCTTTATGCCTTTTTGTTTTCTTTTTTCTTTAGACTTCCCAATTTCTGTTCAGTTCTCTCACTCACCTTTTTTGCGCACTGCGTTCTGATTAGAGAGATCTAGTCTGTGCGCAAAAGTTGTCCACCAATCAGAATGGAGAATTAAACAAAGAATTCTGAGTAAAAATAAATAAATAAAATTGCAGCTTGCTGCATTTTTTAAATCGCATTTGCTCATGTCGCAATTTTATTGCTATTGCAATTAATTGTGCAGCCCTAATATACTGTAGATTCAACAAACCAAAACATGCAAATCTCTACTCAAACAAGGGAAATAACAAAGCAAATTTCATGTACATAGCCTTACACTACCTCCTATCTTTAAAAAAATAGTTATAATAACAACACCCTGTACAAAAACTATACAAAATTGAGCACTAAAAGCATGAAATTTCATGGCTCCGGTCACCTCAGGCAACAAGAGCACTTTCATGCTTTATTTTTTCTCTCTCTCATCTCTCAGGAGCACTCAAAATGTCACTTTGCCCTGCCATGGGATTCAGTGAGTACTTGCTGAACATCAGATTGAACTAAAATAAACTCTTTCAAACTAATGCAAATTTCAAAATGTGCTACAACTATACTACATAAATACACTGTAATAATATAAATGATTTGTTATTGTCTATTTCTCAGAAATTTGTTTTGTGCCAGTATATTATTATTTGGACACCGAAACACCACATCCATACGTGCTTGTTATGAGCATATAGTTTCAAAACAACTGACATTAAGCAAGTTCGTCCCCCTAACAGCTTCCACCCTTCTGGGAAGTCTTTTACTAGATGTTGGAACATGACTGTAGGGATTTGCTAACATTCAGAAACAAGAGCATCAGTGAGGTCAGGTAGGATGATGGGGTCTGGGTCACAATTGGCATTCTAATTCATCCCAAAGGTGTTCAGTTGGGTTGAGGTTTGTGTTTTCTGCAGGACAGTCACATTCTTTCTAATCAGTCTCAGTAAATCATTTGTGCGCAGCAAAATTGTCATGCTGGAACAGTAAAGCGCCCTCTCCAAACTTTTACCATAAATTTGGAAGCACACAATTCACTAGGATGTCAATGTTTTGGCCATGTAGTATACATTTCAAAAACACTTTATTAACAAAGATTACAAACTCCTGTTTCTGTACATAAGCACAAGTTTTTAAAGTGTTCTTCTATCCTAAGAAAACCACAAATCCAAATGAAAATTATGATATTAACAACAGTAAAAATCTGTGCAAAAAATGAGCACCTAATTTTAATATGGATAAATTGAAATATTCTAACAGTGTGAATAAGTTAGACTTTCTTTACAGATTACTTTCATCAGGCTCCTAATAAAACTACAGTCATGTCTTGGAATTTCTTAAGGCAAACAAAACAACTAACATTTTCCTACAATCCGAGAGCATTACAAGAGTACAGATTTTATGCGGATGGAAAACTGATAGCTTGATCCTTAAGTTCTTCCATATTATAAATAGTTTTAGCAATGGTATTTGTAATAGTAAATGGTAACTATAGGTAAAACCATGCATTGTTCCTCACTACCATGGTTAGTAACTATGGTTTCTATATCAGAGGTGGGTAGCAACGTGCTACATTTACTGGGGGGGTTTGAAAGTGGGTAAATTTAAAAGTGGGTACTTGTTACTCTAACTCAAAGTACATTTCTAACGAAAAAAATACTTTTACTTCTTTACAATAGTTGGCATTCCTGTCATTACATTACTGGGTTTAATTTTAGTTAATATATAATTTATTGAGAGATTATTGAATGGGACTTTTACGACAGTGGAAGTTCACAGCTGTGCGCGCTGTCACAGACTGTCACTAAAGTCGAGTCAAAAATTTTCTTCACTCTGCACATTCAAAAAATAATAGTTTTGTTATGCAATGCCTTCTAATGCAATTAACCATAATCAAATGTACACTCGAAATAAGAGTGCATTGTGGGTAAGAATGAGTGATCAAATGTATGGAAGGAGTGGCTCACTCAGAATTCAGGCACTCTAACAAAATGTCGGACACCCGAAATAGTGTACTATATAGTGGATGGGGACAGTTTGACACAGGGAGTGTTCTGTGACTGGGGTTGGTGCCCTACGAAGGCTGCGTACTCTGCATTTAGAGAGCGGCGGTACTGCTGTACAGAACAAATATTCTAAATTCTTTCAACACTGAAAACTGTAACTACACTGCAATAAGAATCCATGCAGGACTTTAAAAGCTATGAAATAGCGAAAGTAGGCATTAATAAATCATGATCTTTCTTTGGTTTATATTTCAGCATTATATATAATGTCCCTGTGGTACATTTTCACAGTTTCACCGAAATAATTACTAGAAATGATTCAAAACATCTCTACTTATTTACAAATTCATCCAGATCTGACAAGAGCCCTTTAAGGAATAGTTCACCCCAAAATTAAAATTCTCTCATCATTTACTCCCCCAGACGTGTATGACTTCTTCATCTGCTGAACACAAATTAAGATTTTTAGAAGAATTTCTCAGCACTTTTGGTCCATAAAATGCAAGTAAATGGGTGCCAACATTTTAAAGCTAAAAAAAAAATAAAATAAAAAAAATCATAAGTAATCCAGAAGATTCCAGTGGTTAAATCAATATTTTCAGAAGTGATGTGATATGAGAATGTGAGGATGAGAAACAGATCACTTTCACAATATTCTTGTTGTGTTTTTGGTGAGAGAAGAATCAAAAAGCAAAAAAATGACAGTGTCAAATATCCGTTTCTCACATCTGAAGATATGGATTTAACTACTAGAGTCTTATAGATTATTTTATGCTGCCGTTATGTGCTTTTTGGGGCATCAAAATTTTGGCACCCATTCACTTGCATTGTACTGACCCACAGGGCTCAAATATTCTTCTAAAAATCATAATTTGTGTTCTCCAGAAGAAAGGAAGACATACATATCTGGGATGGCATGAGGGGGAGTAAATGATGAGAGAATTTTCATTTTTGGGTGAACTACACTTTTAAAGTGATAGCTCAGCCACAATTTAATATAATACTGTCATCAGTTCCCTACCTCATCTTGTTCCAAACCCATGTGACCTTCTGTATTCTGTGGAAAACAAAATATGTTAGGGACTGACAGTCTCGGTCACCATTCACTTTCAAAATATGGAGAAAAATAAAAATATTCACTGAAAGTAAATAATGTTTGTAATTGTTGTGATTTCAGAATTGAAAAGCCCTTCCATTTTGTTTTCTTTGTTAGTGCTGTTTATAATGTGGGGAATGTTTGTTTTAAACTATTTTTTGTAACAGACAGTTTTGCAACAGACAATTCTGTACCCTTATTAAAACGGGTTTTATGATCCCCTCTGCGAATCTCATTGGTACACAGGTGCATTTAATATAGTCTATGCGGTTGAGACCAGTCCGCGAATTACCGCACCTGCTCTGCCCTCGTGCTGCTATGATTAAGCCGTGTAGATAATTGACCCGTGTAGTGCGGTTTCATTTAGCTTTTGAAGTGAGAAAAATGTGCTCAAAAACATACAGATGACAGGGGAAGGGTCATTAATATTCACAAGGAAAGTGCTAACTGATTGTTCAGTGAAATGTTGTGATCCACTGTATCCTACATTTCAGAAATGAGTTCACGGGCCACTTGAAATAAAGTGAGTTTGACACGTTGTGTGGTGACTTCACTGTAAGTGCATGTATTTTTTGTGTGTGGTGGATGGCTTTTACTAATTTAGTATTTGGGTTTAAATTACCATGTGTTGGCTTTACTTTATTTAGAATTCATGTGGTCACAATAGGAGTGAACTGAGTGAATTTTGTCTTTGATGAACCTTGTACATCGGAGAAGCCATTAATTGCATAAGACTAAGCCAGCAACTGTTACACCTGTGGTCAGGTAGACATATACATAATTCATAATCTGTAATTTCACAAAATAATATACTAAACTAGAGAAGAAAAATTAAATAAGAATGGTTATGAATGAGAAGATGAAAAGAGTTCCTTGTGTAAACTTTGAACTATACTCAAAACTTACTTGAAAAAGAGAAGAACCATAGGCTCGTTTAAAAAAAAAAAATCCTCTTTGAGAAACAGAGCAATAAAAGTTCTGTACATTGATTGTGTGCAGAACAAGCAGGTGTGTGTGTGTATGTGTGTGATACAGGTCATTCCCCACACTACTTCAAAGTAATAAAGTTCAGTACATTGATTGTGTGCAGAACAAACAGGCGTGTGTGTGTGTGTGTATATGATGCAGATCATTCCCCTCGGTTGGGAAATATTTCATAATAGTTCGTCTCAAGTGCAAAGAGTTAAAGAGTATCAACAACTGGCCAAAGTCCAAAGACCCTCACTCTTTCAGAATAATAGCCTAAACCTCAAAAGGACCCAACTTTCAGATTTCATTCAATACAATTACAATTTTGACTCAAGTTTAGAAATAAGCATATAAACACAAGTGCCAGCTGGTGGACTTCTGAAAGTCCCCTCTATTTGTTTCTTTAAAAACAATTCAGTCCACTGTACAATTTATACAGATCAGTTTGATGTTTATTTTTTTTGAGAGAAATTTTGACTAAAAACTTTCAAAAGAAATCAATAGAAAGTTCTAATTAAAAACTACTTTACCAAATAATTATGTAGCTATGTATTTTTGTGCTTATTAAAAACTTTTACCTAACATTTGGGTGTGCTATGTATTTTTAGGCTTATTAAAAACTATTTAACCCAATATTTGTGTGTGCTATATATTTGAAAGCTAATTAAAACTAGCAGCAGAATCCCAGAAACTTTTTTTTTTGCATGATTTTGTGATAAATGGGCACTTCGCACTGGTTAGCTAAAAAGAAGATTGCTCTTACTTTATAATAAAAGATGACTTAGTGTATGGTATCCCCTTAAAACATTCAGTGGTTCCCCAAAATACGCTTCCCATTCGTACAGCAAGGCGAGTCTTGTGCATATTCTCGTGCTGGATGCGTCATAAAATAGGCTTGACTGGGTCATGCAGAGCACTAAAATAGCACAGCGCAGCCACATAACCTGAATTTTCAACTTTGAAGCACTACGGAGAATGTCAAACATCTCAATAGGCAAGACAGACCCAACATTTTAAACAACGTTGACGAGGAAAAGATGAGAAAAAAATAATGTGCCATTAATGTAGCAACACCAACTGTAGTAGCTGATATGATTTGATAGAAAGGTTAGAGATTCTTTAAAACTAGAAAAAGGGGAAGGAGAAATCTATGTAATTTTTACTATAACAAAGGCAGTTTATAGATTCTGTGTGTTTAGGCTACTGTTTTTTTCTATAAAATATATATATATATATATATATATATATATATATATATATATATATATATATATATATACCATAGCATTGATCTACTCAATGACAAGCCATCCATGGTGAAACCTGTGGTAATTGATTCAAATGAAAACAAGTTAAATTGAATGCTTTAATGCCGGGGCTCTTTGAATTATGGGCCAAGGTATAACTGTATAATATCTGTTCTATTATATTTCAAGATTACTTTAATCAACATTTAAAACATAAAAATTATTTATATTAAATGAATTAAGTTACTTGATTGAACTTTTCAAACTCAAATCGGTGTCTCTTATTGAATGTGCAATCATTATTATGTTCACGGTAATTAATAATGATACATTTTAATGATTTTTTTTGTTGTATGAGATGCGATAAGACAAAGGGCCCAATGCGCAATGTTGTCAGGGGGCCCAAACAAATCCTAAACACGCCCTTGTTTTTGTGGCATATAGAGTTGCTGCCTATGTAAAGTGCATCAAATCAGTCAGTTGAGAGGTTCAAATTCAGTTAAGATGCTGTCTTAGAAGGCAGCTGCCAATATAGCAAGGCAGCTCACCAGGTTTCAGAACTCTCTAGTTTCCATCTACAACCACTGAGTGACCGTGCATTCTAAAACTTCGCACGGAATTGGGTTTCTTAGAAGGTGGAAAAACTTCCCAAATGACCTACTCCACAGGGATAGCCACAGCTTCTAAACAGCAGGGTGATGCTGGGAAATCAGGAGCTAAACCATGAATAAGTAAAAGCCACTCCATCTCTGTTGTTAATCATGTTTATACTACCTGTATCTCCCTCTGGGATTTAATCCCTCAGCTTATGTTCAACTGACTCTGGCACAATACTGTAGGAGTGAGAATCAGCAGGGACCAGGCAATACAATATTATATTGCAATTTAGGTCACGAAACAATAATATTGCAATCCTTTGTTTACTGTATTGCAATTCAAAACTTGTTATTGCAAACTTGTATTTGCTTCTTTCTTATTTGTCTTAATATGACTTTGTGCTTTGCACAACAAGTGCTGATCTTCCTGCTTTACATCATCATAGAGCCAAAGAAGTAGCGTAAAGGACTGGCATCAGTGACAATAAAAAGGCACGAGGAAATAGCATACCTTGGTTCCAGCATGTTTATAATAAAAAAATAAACGTTACAACAGCACAGAGGATCTGTAAAGTCATCTTAAAAGCATATAACCACGATGCAAACTTTTTTGCTTTTGTTTGAGTGCATTTTAGTCAACTAGAACTATTTAACAGCTAAGCCACCAAATCTTTAACTTTAACCTTTATGACCCTGAATATAATCAGTGGCCTCATGTCATTATGTAACTATTGCACCTGAGTGAACAACAAAGGATATCCCACTCCTATCCAGCATCCCGACGTGAACCTACACGCATAGATGCTTAGGCTCAAAGCTGCTTTTGTACTGTATTTCAACCCATGTATCCCATCGCTACATTATCATGGTTGCCAGATATTCTGTAATCGTTTCCCCTGAGCGGCCCTGGAAACCAGATACAGAGAGGCAGATCAAACACTGGGCATGGGATCACATGTCTCTCTGCTACTCTGTACGGAGCATAACACACACATGGCATACAGGGACAGGTTTTTCCCCAAACCTCTCCCTCACTAAGGCTCCTTTCTCCTGTGGGATTTCTAGAAATCACATGATTAAAAGAGAACCCCACCACAGACCCAGTAAGGTTTGTTAAGATACTGTGAAGTGAGAAATAAACAGTTCCACATGGAAAAAAAGTTCATGGTCGCACTTCAAAGTAGTGTAGTACTCTTCTGATGAGCTCCAAGAAGCTATTACTCTTTTGAAAGTGAAAGTATATTTGTTACATTTCTGTTGCTCAATGTGGGTTTTAACATAATCATGTTTATTCCTGAAATGTAGGAAAAGTAAACAGATAAACAGTCTAGTAGAAATTGTGAAATACTGTAGCTTCCAGAGCTGTGTTGATACATAATACAACATAATAGAATGTTTATTTACCTCTTAAAATGCAAATTCACCCAAATTGTTTTATGCAGAGTTGCTTTTTGTGTATTTTATGTGTTAGAATTTTACAAGAAAAAACTCAAGGCAATGAACCTGAAAAGCAGTTTCTATCCACTTGACTACATACTGTATATTTCAATGGTAAAAAATGTAGTTGGACCACTTTAATGAATCATAGTAGTAATTAAGATGTTCCTGGCAAGTGTTCAGATCTAGGAACATTACTTTACCACCCTCTTTATATTTACTGCATTATTGGTTCATGGGAGGCTTAAAATTCTCAGAAGGTGATGCTGAAATTCAAAGATTTGTGAAATATGTTTGTTACACAAACATTTACATCTAAAATTGGAACATACCATAGATTTCTTACATTTGTACATACATCTGGTTATTACTACTATAAACTACACCCTAACCCAACCCCTAAAATATTTTTTTTAGGAAAAAAATAAAACAATTGTATTTTTTCAATCAATTTCCCCATTTAGGATATCCCCAAAGGGAGGTTTAGCCAGATTTACCTCAATTCTGGGGGGAAAATTTGTAACTGTAGGTATGTACATACAGTCCATACGCACATTCACACACAAACATTTTAAAAAAATAATATTTGCAAGAGGTATACAGAGTTCCAGGCAAAGAAAGTTTCACAGTTTCCCCTGACATTACTGCAAGTGCTACGAAGGACAGGACATTGGCACCAGGAAGGTGGATGATAAAAAGTTAAAAGACCAGATGCTTGGGGGGGCTGTTGGAAATGGCATGAATCAGGGCTCCGGGGGCCTGAGGGTACATGTGCTGGTTTAAATACAGACTGCTGACATAACTGACCGGAGATCACTGCTTCTGTCATCTTTCCGCCACACCTACAGATTTTCCGCAAAATCCCACAGGGTGCAAGATGTCAAATGTAAAATTGTGAAAATCTCAGGGACTAAAAAAAGGGATGCAAGCATAATAAAGGTTTTTTCCCCTCATCTGTAGCGCCTCTTTTCCAAAGCAGAGGAAAATGGAAATAGAGTATTTTTACAAGCAGTTGAATGGTAACACAAGATTAAAACAAAAACCAAAACAAGTTTTGGTACGAGAACGTAAAATAAGAGAAGTTCTTCTCTCTTCTGTGTTTGACAAAGCTATGATATTTGCTGTTAATGCACAAACACATATGATTAAACACAATAGTTTAATGCTGTAAATTTGTTTAGGACATTAAAGCACTAATTCAATTTGGCAATTTTTTTTAGAAATGTCCATAAAGTGTGGAGAAATAACTTTTATCAAGTTTCATGTTTATATTTTCAGTGCGTTTTGATGCAATTTTCAGATTTTTGTGAAGTCAGATTAAAAGACAGATAAAACCATTGTAAATTGGGTTCATCCAGCAGGTATATACGTAATTCAGATCATAACTGTCCTCAGCGTTAAGTGCATGCTCTGAAAAACGGAGGTTACGTACAATGTGTATTTGAGTGTCTCAGTTGATGTCCTTCCTTCAAAACTTTAAATTACAGTCAAGTATATTTGGACAGACAGATAAAGACTGTAGCTCGACTACGCAAAAACATATTATTTAGTTTTCTTTCCTAAAAAAGGAATTGACTGAGATGTGTCAGAAAATAAAAATATAGCCTATTAATCGTGATTAAATATTGAAGTGATTGACAGCCCATCTACTTACATCTTTTTCAACCAGATTTTCTCATTGCAATTCAGACAAAGCTGAAAATTTTTTGAATATCTGTACATGGGAATACTGATCTAAATGATGCTTGAGTTTTTGATTTATGGCTTTTGAACCATATGTACAAGCCCTGACAATTCATTTAAGTCCTTCAAAAAGCGAAACTCCATTTAAAATATTTAGGGATCCATTTGACAAAAGACATATGATATAATACAAAGAAAGAATTTCGGACCGATAACTGTAAAAATCAAATAAGATTTAACCAGATGGAACTTGATTATCTTTCTTAGTTTTAGTTTGAGGATTGAAGTAATTAAAATTAACATATTACCAATATTTCTATACTTATTCCAATGTTTACCTGTTGAAACAAAAAAAAAAAACAATTCACAGAATGGGACAAAAAGCTTTCACGTTTCATTTGGCAAGGGAAAAAGCCCAGAGTACGCTTTAAAACACTACAGCTGCCAAAGGATAAAGGAGGGTGGGCTCTTCCTTCATTAAAAGATTATTATATAGCAGCGCAAATTAGGGCAGTGTTAAACTGGTGTGACCCACAATATCATGCTCCATGGAAGGATATGGAAAGTTGTATTACAAAGAATATTCCTGTACAAGCAGTTTTAACAGACAACAAATTACAACAATATATAGATGAGTTAGAAGACCCATGGACAAAGCTCACACTAAAGGTTTGGGCAATGGTGATACAATAATTGAATTTGTTGGAACATACTACAGTTCAGAAATGGTTTGCTTTTGACTCAGACTTCACCCAAATCAGTTTGATAACAGATTTAAATTGTGGACAAACAAGGGAATTACTTCATTTTGCACCATCATTGAGAAAGATGACATTTTAAGCTTTCAAATCTAAAAGAAAATGTTTTTACTAGGTACAAATTTTTACTAGGTTAAAAATTATTATGATCAAAAAATAAGAGGAAAACTCAAAGATAATTCAAATCCATTGATAGATTTACTCAAAAGGGAACACGTCAGGTGTTATATACAAGATATTTTCTCAGATATATAAGAGTTGAATAAATATGAAAACACACACACTACAACTTATATCAAAGAGAAATGGATGGCAAAGTGAAATAATCTTTACTGATGAAGAGTGGTCAACTGTATGGAAATTTCAAATGGAAATCGAATAGTTCACTAAATTGGAAAGAATACTGTTGGAAGAACATTATTAGATATTTTATAACACCTATACAAACAGCCAAATACAGTAATAACACTCACAAATGTTGGCAAAATTGCAGATGTAATTAAGCAAGCCAGTATCATATTTTCTGGGAATGTCTACTTATTCAAGAATACTGGAAAGAAATACAGAAGGCCTTTGAACATATTTTTAGAATAGACATAAATCTAGAAAGCAAATTACTTTATTTTGGTTGTGTATGTTCAGAAAAATTATCAGTGAATAAATAATGAGTCGGTGTGCTTTTGGCAGCCAGTAAGAAGGCAATTACATTAAATGTTAAAACATTAAATAACTGGATAGATGTGACCAATGAGATGTATATGATTGAAAGGATCACCTTTTCTGTTTATTTAAAGAAGGATGTGTTCCTGGAAAAATGGAGGAAATGGGTTGAATAGGTATAAGAAGGAAGGTCTGATTTTACTGCTACAAATAAATAGGAGATTATTATGTAGATAGATGTATATGTTTGCATATATATGTACATTTATATATATATTAATGTGGACATACATGTATGTAGGTTTAATATCTACATTCACATAGATTTTACCCCCCCGCCCCCTCCCCCCTCCCCCCCAAAAAAATATTGACTTCAATGAAAGTAAATAATTTCTTTAATAATTGGCAATTGTTCTTATATTTAAAATGTGAAACACACTTTATGATTGCATCGATCACTATATGTAAATTGAAATATGTTATAAGCTTGTACACCAATGAATGTTCAAAATAACAAAGTTGAAAACAAAAGCGAACTCTGAAGTCTTTTCTTAAATCAAACTAAGCCACAGGCATTCAACTCTTAAGTGGCGAAAAGCCCTTAAAACTCCCATTTATCTCATTAAAGCATCAGCTTCAGTGGATCCTTGTACTGTCATTTAAATCCTATTCCGCAGTAAAGAATACAGTACATATGGTCAATGGGCCTATTAATCACTCTGATTGTTAAGGATAAAGTATGTCCCAGATTAAAAAATCATTACAACTATCTTGTCTTTAAAAATAAAAACCTGCCTAAGTGAACTGGAGTGGGCACCTGTCAGTTTAATGTGATCCCATAACAGAGATAACGTTAAGAAAAAGTAATTATTGTCTGCACTGGTGAAGAAATGTTTATGGTGGAAGATAAAATGTCTTTACTTACACGAAGCAAAGATAAATGTGAGGGATATAATGAACAGTCAGACAGACATTATCACGAAATATACCCCAACCTCGAAACAAATAAGAGGGAGTTTATTTTGCGATAGTGCCCAGCTAACTGTACCATATCCTGCTTATTACATAGCTACTTACCAAATAAATAAAAGAAATGGAAAGAAAATGTTTTTTTTTGTTGTTTTTTTTGTATTATTATTTGATTACATGAGAAGAAAGAGACTGCTACGAGACACAAGAAACAAGCACAGTTTAGGAAATTGGTTCCCATGGACAATAGTCAATATAGAGTTTAGTGGTCATTATAAAAAAACTATTTGACCATGGAATGCCACAATTGACCAATCAAAATAGAGTAATCTTTAATGCAAATGACTGAGTACCTGGTTTGGGTTTCTTGACAATCATCTTTGTTCTTGCTGTTCTCTGGTTGCAGTAATGTTTGAGCTGGTGGTTGCTGAGATCTAGAGTTGTGGTTCTTCACTAGAAGGGAATTTCTTCGTCCAGACTGACCTCGGCTCTTTCGGAAGGCTACTCTTCCCACAGGCCCTGACCTCAGCCGCCCGGATGAAGACTGAGAACTGTGGAAAAGCAGAACAGGAATAAAATACTGGCTCTAAATATACTGTAAAATTGTCGTCTCATCCTTAACTTTCCTACATCTAATAATCCAAATCACTAAACAGTTCTGGCACTTTTTGCACATGGTATCACAAAGAGCCGATTCAGGTACCTGGCATCACAGTGGTGGAGAGATGCATCACAGTGGTGGAGAGATACAACACTGGCCCAGTGCAGTTTGCAGTGTTTGTGCCGTTAACTTATTTGCATTATTCCTTTTGTGTGTCAGGTGCTAAAACAATGCAGACAGCACATGCAAATACATGACACAATCACCAGGCACAATTAATTCTTGGCCAATTTAACCCGTGTGTTCGTGCTATATTGGCACTGCAGGGTATGGGTGCATTATACCGTAATAGAAATAGCCACTTCCTTTTGGTTTCTTACCAAATAATTTTTACACCGAAGCAACACGACACCACACCCCCCCCCCCCCCCCCCACCCGGGCTGATTTATCTGTACAAAAAAAGAGGAAGCACCTGCAGTCCTGATACACCCTGTTTACCATGTTCACACAAACACACACACACACACACACAAACTTACACACAAGAGTAAGCTTGTTGCATCACAAAGCACATGTGGTTAAGTCACAGATAAACTAGATAACATCCAACACATTCGTCTGTATGGAATAATGGAACTAAGATCAAGTACTGACTTCAGTCAATAAACAGCACAGTTTCAACCAGACAGGTGATATTTTTTTGTGTGTGTGAAAAATAATTATAAATAAAATGCAACCTCTCTATGACAATGATTATAACAAATCTTTACAAATGATGTTTTTAAATATACACTCCCTGACAACTTCATTAGGTACACTTGTACACCTACTTATTCATGCAATGATCTAATCAGCAATTGTGTGGCAGCAGTGCAATGCATAAAATCATGCAGATATGGGTCAGGAGCTGCAGTTAATGTTCACAACAACCATCAGAATGGGAAATAACGCAATCTCAGTCATTTCTACTGTGGCATGATTGTTGGTGCCAGATGGGTTGGTTTGAGTATTTCTGTAACTGCTGATCTCCTGTTACTTTCACGAACAACAGTCTCTAGAGTTTACTCAGAATGGGGCCAAAAACAAAAAACATCCAGTGAGCCGCAGTTCTGTGGACAAAAATGCGTTGTTGATGAGAGAGTTCAAGAGTGAATGGCCAGACTGGTTCAAGCTGACAGAAAGGCTACGATAACTCTGTATAAATGTATTGAGCAGAATAACATCTCAAAATACAGAACAGCAGAAAACCACGTGGGATTCCACTTCTGTCAGACAAGATCAGAAAACTGAGGCTGTGTACCTCAGCAGAAATTGAGATTCAACAGACGAGGCTATGTTTATTTGTCCAGTTTTGGTGAGCCTTTGCCCACTGCAGCCTCAGCTTTCTGTTTTTGGCTGACAGAAGTGGAACCCAACATGGTCTTCTGCTGTTGTAGCCCATTTGCCTCAAGGTTCGACATATTGTTTCTTCTGAGATGCTATTCTGCTGACTACAATTGCACAGTGGGGTTATCCAAGTTACCGTAGCCTTTCTGAAAGCTCGAACCAGTCTGGCCATTCTCTGTTGACCTCTCTCATCAAAAAAGGCTTTTCAATCCGCAGAACTGCCGCTCGCTGGATGTTTTTTGCACCATTCTCTAGACTCTAGAGACTGTTGTGCATGAAAATCCCAGGAGATCAGCAGTTACAGAAATATTCAAACCACCCCAACTGGCACCAACAATCATGCCACAGTCTAGATCACTGAGATCATATTATTCCCCATTCTGATGGTTGATGTGAACATTAACTGAAGCTCCTGCCCATATCTGCATGATTTTATGCATTGCACTGCAGCCACACAATTGGTTGATTAGATAATTGCATGAAAAAGTAGGTGTACAGGTGTTCCTAATAAAGTGCTCAGAGTGTATATTATATTCAGAATGTTAAGACATTATAATGTGAATATTATATTATACAAATTTAGCTTTCAATTACTCCATGTATTGAGCCAAGAGGTCAATCTGTGAAATTTCAATCTTCTATTAGTCACAGGTCTTTTCATACAAATTTGCAGGTCAGAGTTCACCAAACTTGGACTTTGGTACGTAGCAGAAAGCGAAATGTCTTCACGTGAGCTTGCGTTTCTGGTCTCCCGAATTTTGATGCGTTTGAATGTGAGTGAATGGAGCGCAAAGTCCAATATGACTTTATACATTTTCTGAGTATCCTGATCGTTCAGACAAGGCTCTGACTTTTTTTTTAATGCCATTTCTGACAACACATTGTATTAATGCAAAGTTGGACTTTCTGAGTGCCATCCAAACCCCTCAAAGCACTTCTACAACTCCACAAAACATCATCACAATTAAGTGCATTTCTGTTAAGGCTAATGAATATCAGTATTTCATTACAAACTATGCTACAGACATAATATTACTTGATCCCTAATGACATTCTTTTTTGTGGCAAACAGAACAAATCCCAGTGGCTGTTGCATCTATTTTTCTGGGATCAGGGTGAAGTGTTGAAAGGCTAAGCTGGAGGTTTGGACACACAGAGAGACACAGTTCCCTTATTTTCTCATTATATAAAATTAGAATAATCCACATTCTGACCCGCACTGACCCCATCTGCTCCCAGCAAGTCTCTTAACGCTAATACTGGAGTTGGCAGAAAATACATTTACTGTGTGCAGGAGCTTTCCTGCGACAGCTCTTTTTACGCTCTCCCTCTTCACAGGAAAAGAGTTGAAATATAAAGACAGCCAGGCTGTTCAACATATTCTCAAATTAAAGGAGACAGAGCACTGTTATAATTATTACTTTCAATTTATGACCGTTACACAAGGCACTTAACGGGTGCAATGTTACACGCTTCCAGTGACAAGCAATTTGGACCAATGAGATTTTTACTTCGGCAGTGTTACCTAAAAATAGATTGCATCATTTCTGTTCACTGCAAAGGTACAGTATAATTTACCCAAAAAAGAAAATGTTGCCCTTACCCTCACGTTGTTCCAAACCCCATAAATTAGTATCTTCCATGGAACACAGAGATATTTTGCAGAATGCCCAGACTCACATTTCATAAAACAAAAGTGATTTATGCTGTCAAGTTTGACATCTAACTTGCTGAAATGAGTCTTAAACATATATTTAAAAAAAAGTCCATGTGTACATGACATTTGAGAGCTACAATGGAGGGCGAGATTTTCAGTGAAAAACTTTTGTATGACTTCAGAAGACTTGCAATGTAAAGCACAAGTTATTTAGACCTTTTACCTTTTTTCCATTTTAGGAGTTTGACAGCATAAATCGCACTTTCATTGGATAGAAAAGAGCAGTGTGAACATTAAGTGAAACTCGTCTTTTTCTAACACAATCTGGTTTGGAACTACATGAGAATTATGGAAGAGAAAAGAAAAAAGTTCACTGAATTGCACTAATTAAAAAAATAACCTTTTCACAGTGCTTGCATTTTTTGAGGATGCAATTTCATATGGTTATTTTCATGTAATGCCAGGATGCATAAGTTGCATAAGATGCATAATAAACATGAAATAATACAAAAAATTTATATTTTAGAACTGAACTTTGGACGGTGAATAAGCATTATTGAATTTTTAGTTATGAAATTTTGTACGAAGTGTTTTAAATTGAAATATTTACAGCTCAGATATACAACCCTATAGAATTACATCCCCCAAAATACAAGCACTGTTAATCCAATGTATATTTAATTAGTGCAATTTAGCAAGCTGTTTTAAAAGACATTTATCATTAATATACTTCTATATGTGAGTAAATTATGACTACTCCTTTAAATTAATTGAATAATTTCAATTGCACATTTCCAATTCATTTCTGACTAAGAAAAACAAACTGGAATTGTGGGGTAATACAGTATGTAAAGAATGGCCCACAACGCATAAAGATCTGCCTCCCAAATGTGTGCTCCATTACCAGGCATTTCAACAATGAACTTAATCGTAATAAACTTTATTTTCCTGCACCAAGATGATCATATATTATGACATGCAAGAACAACACACAGAAAAATCTAATCTAGCCAGAAGCATTTTCCCAGATGGTTAAAGGCCCAGAGCAAGATTAATTCTTGCTCAGACAAATGTATAGTCAAGTCACAATGTGAATATCCGATAGGACCAGATCAGTGACAACAACATAATTTAGTAAGAAAGCAAAAGAAAGTGGCTATTTCTATTATAATGCACCCAGACTCTGCAGTGTCAATACACAGGGATGCAAACTACTCACCTTTTCTAAAGCTAATTTCACAAATTGTTTGGAAAAATGTTCTACAATATACCCAAACAGAGTTGAGTTTCTGAAGTGTTACACTTCAAGTGTATCAATATATTCATGGTTGTCAATGAGGCACAGGTGCTGCAGTTCTTTTAACTTTAACATTTTAAGTAATTAAAGTCAATGTACCAATTAACAAACCACACAAGGGGACATACAGAAGTGGTTATGTCTTACTGGCGTTCCCTCCATTGTTCCTTTCACACATACAGTACATAAATACCTTTCTTCAGTGGCACCTCCATTTGAATCTTGAGAAGGGAATCGCTCCTTCTTGACTCCACCCAGAGTTGAATTTTGGGAACGCCTGCTGCTGCTCCTCCTGGCTCGAACCTGAGAATCACAAACAAACTCCGTATATAAAAAGAACCATATTAATAATGTATTTTTTTTACTTTTTAGAAAATGTACCATACACCCAAAAATGAAAATTCTGTCATCATTTAGTCACTTTCATATTGTTCCGAACTCTAAAAACGTTTTATCTTCTGTGGAACACAATGATGTTCGGCATCTTTTTATCATATCATACAATGAGAGTGGTGACTGAGGGTGTCAGTTCCTAACATACTGAAAAACATGTTGTGTTTTCCACAGAAGAAAAAAATTCATAAAGTTTGGAACATCAGAATTTATGATGAATAATAAATTATTTGTGCCTGAATGAGGGAGGTGGAGATTCTAGTTTTGGGGAGGCGGGAGGGGCCGGGGCTCTTCTTGGCAGGTGAAGACTTTGCAGCTGCACTCCGCTTGCCTGTTTCCAAAAGGTAATGCTGAGCCACCTTCAGCAGTCGTGTGAAAACATTCTTACTGTTCGAGCCTGCAGCCTCTGGAGGAACACATAATGTGAGAAATGTCATGGTGTCATGTTTTAGAGATGGAGAGTTTATTCATTTGTTGCAGGGGAGAGCAGTATGTGTCTAACAATACTAAAACATAAAAAAATGAGAATAGAGTGATAACAGACACCTTTCTTAAACTTGTTTTTTATTGAAACAGATGGATCAGCCTACTGAGGGGTTTGTCCCTGCTTTTAAAATATCCAATAGGGTCATTCTGTGCCAACTCATCCAGAGGTCCCCCTTTTCACCCAATTTGGAATGCCCAATTCCCAATGCGCTTTTTAAGTCCTTGTGGTCGCGTAGTGACTCACCTCAATCCAGGTGGCAGAGGATGTATCCCAGCTGCCTCCGTGTCTGAGACCATCAGCCCACACATCCTATCACGTGGCTCACTGAGCGCGCTGCCACGGAGACATAGCGCATGTGGAGGCTTCAAGCCATCCACCAAGGCATCCGTGCTCAACTCACCATGCGCCCCACCGAGAACGAACCACATTATAGCAACCACGAGGAGGTTACCCAATGTGACTCAACCTTCCCTAGCAACCGGGCCAATTTGGCTGCTTAGGAGACCTGGCTGGAGTCACTAAGCAAACTCCAGGGGTGGTAGCCAGCGTCTTTACCACTGACCTACCCAGGCCTCAATCATTTTTGAGTATGATTATTTGATTGATAATTGAGTAACCACTTAAAAATAATGGATTACTCAGTAAATTTTTATCCATGACATTAAATATTTTTGGCTTTCTTCAGTAAAAGCATTAAAAAAAATCTAAAAGTTCAGCCAGGGAAGTTTCTGAAATTTGGTTGAAACTTAAGTTATGTCAAAGTAACCCTGCTTTGCTACTGCTTATAAATACTGCTAAAAGTGAATCTAGTCAACACTTAAGAGGTACTCTAGCATATGGATAGTTTCAAAGCTACTAGACATTGTAAAGTGTGGAATTTCTGCAGCACCAGGGGGGTGGAATTGCAAAAATAACTAGATTTTTACATTGTTTTTTTTTTTTTTTCAAATTAAGCTGGATAGGAGAACATATTTTAACTAGGACTGGACGATTTTCCGATGCATTGCGATCGTCATTTCAAAGATCTCGATACTGATTCTTAAATCCCAAGATTTATATTTTACTACTTGTGTAACTCTCTAAAATCACTTGCATATGAGACCAATTTCACGCTATAAGATTAAAAATGTCTGTTATCAGTCATTGGTTGGTAAACATTCTGATTTCACTCACCAGTGATTGAGTAGTATAGTGACAAAAAAGTTCAGCATTCTTTCACTGCGTGTTGATTGTTAAAGTTTGACTCGTTCCGTGTAATGCATGTTCAAAGACGAGATCCATTTACCATTGAATAATGTCACTTTTAATATCCTTTTTGTTCTTTACAGTCTATTGTTTGTACAATTGACTGTAAATAATTCTAATTACGAATAGCACGGATGAGATAAAGCCATTCGAGTCCTCTCTAGTTAATATGCACTAATTTACAGATGCTATTTATAGAAATGACATTTTTCTTAAAGAGACAGTACATATTTTTAGCATGTGTTCCACAAATCAATGTGAATACTTCTAAATTATATACTTAAAAGTATCGTACAATACATAAATACATACATAACTGGTAGTGTGATTAAAACCAGCCAATGTAACAATGAGAGCTGCAAAACAGTGTTCTCCCCAGAGAGGTGGAGCTGAAAAACAGAGCAGCCAGTCTACATAGACGTAACACCAGCAAGAGAAAACAATAGTTTTGAGACTTTCAAATTCAGCAAATTAACCTTCAGCCCTCAATTTGTTTTATATCCGAACGTGTAGTCTAATGTCTAATGATGCATTGGTAATGTACAATTAAGTTTCTCTTGCCAATAAAGCTTGATATGAATTGAATCTGGCCATTTGATCCTATTATTAAAAAAGTCCACTAAAAATCAGCAGAAGATTTTGCTAAACTTTTAATTAAAGCATGTCCACTGAAATGTGTTCAATAAACAAACAAAAAAAAAACTGAACAATTAACTTGCACATATTTAAATAATTAAAATAAACGATGACTAACCATTTTCTTGCAAGTTCTTTGAGACGAAGTATAAATTAAATATATTTATTTGCATTTTAATGTTTGTTAACGAGGAACTATTAAATCACAGAAAACAGCGCAATTCATTTTTAAAAATGTAACGATTTACAGTCTTAATACATATAATTTGTAAAATTCATATTTTTGTAATGTACCTAGTTAGAATGTCCCCTGAATAATTAACAGCATTAGCTGAGTGAACATTTTTCATATGTAAACAAAATGGTCATTATAACTTAAATATACCCTTATGAATAGATCTTGAATCGATTAGAATCGAAATCGGAATTGAATCATGAACTTGTAAATCGAAATCGAATCAGGAAATCTGTATCAATACCCCACCCTAACTTTAATATTTCACTTTGTATCTTTCAACAGTAAACAGTACCAGTAACAGTTAACTTCTGTAAGCTGCAGTATATTTCCAGGTACAACAAAACAAACATCACACCACAAACGGGCCCACATTAAACAAACAAATTTATCACACTCCATCACATTTACACAGGTGGTGCAGGAATGATCACACTAATGTGGGCTGTGTGCTGGGGGCAGATATCCATGCCAGCCACATATGCCACTAGGGATTTCAAAAGAGTCCTGCTTTTCCCCAGTAATCGCACCAACATTACAAGGGAATGTAAGCCGTATTGCATTTCAAAGCTTGTGTTTGAGGTGTGTGAAGTGTTTTGAATTGGGTAGAGGTAGGGTTGAGATGTTTTCTACCTTGAGGTGTAATACAGCTGACACTGAATGCATGAATCAGTGACCTGAAATACAGTGCGTCAAGGGTTTTAGCCTATTGTCTTGATTCTTTTCCTGGGCACTCTGCCAATAGTATTAACTCGTGCCGTGTGATTGGCTCAAAACCAAAATATAATCTTCTTGGTGAAACAGCAGAGTGCCATATTGTGGTACTGGCATACTAAAAGACAATTTGATTCATCAGGGGATTTCTAAAAATGTCTTTATAATACAGCATCCATCTCTCTTGTAGCAATGACCTATTACGTACATCTGAACTGGCTCACCTGTCTTAGAAGTGTTCTGGACAACTTCCAGTTGAGGTTTCTCATCTTTTTGTCTGGTGCTGAAGGAACTGGAATGACTCTTCTCACTTTCATCTTGAATCTTCTCTGCTACCAAGAATGTGAAACATACAGAAACATTCTTCTGTTCAAAGTTTTAAAAGAATGTTTGGGTGATTAAATCATAGTGCACATTACATGACATATGCACAACACCTAGTGATGAACACAGTTTTCTTTCCTTTGTTCACATATTTTCCTCTTGAAACCGGAAGTGAGGGGGGACTAGGGATGGGCCTTATATCAAATATTCAACATATAGTCGCAATGATTTTTCTGACGATATAAAAGTAGGCTGAAAAGCTGATGTATAATTTTGGTAGCCATATCACCCAGCCCTAGACAGGACATCTTGAATGACTCATCACTTCTTTTTAAATAGTCAATAAATTGTATTTTTTAAAGTTATAAATTTATTTTATTTTTAGCTATGAATCTTACTTGCTATTGCTAGTTGGATGTGTGGAGTTAGGGGAGGGGACATTCTTATTCTAGAGGGCATTTTATTGGGCAAAAATTTGGATATGCCTTTAAGTCATCAAAACATTTTATAAATTTTTGGTCCCGTAACCAACACTTAAGAGTGCATTGCGCACTTACGTTGCATTATGAACATGCAACGAGATACAAAATAGCTAGAATTACGATCACGTACTTGCGCAGAGTAGGTCTCGGGCATCCTGGTTTGTGTATGCTTAACTGTGCAAAGAGTCAACATAGTAACTTGAGAGAGTAAGCAAGAACCGTAATCTGTCTCAATCAATGACAGCGCTAGTTTAAAAGCTTTAGTTAGCAGTTGATCTCATAAAGACAAGTTCAGGCATGCTCGGGAGCATATTGACAAACTGCTGGACGGTACCATAGAAGCACCTAAGGGCCTAAAAGGACACTTAAAGAAAGAAATCCTCTAATTCAATCAATTTTCTTGTGGCTTTGCCTCATGATGTCGTATAGCTAAAATAAGCCAGAGAGAGGCTATTGATGCAAGTGGAACCCTTTAAGATAAATTCTTGGGGTTTCTCTATAATTTGTTGGTGGGGATGAAAATTATTGGAGCATGCCACCATGGATGTTCAACTGATGTTCAGCATCTGTTTCAAAGAGCAGGAGAAAAACAGATCAGCAGAGAATGCATAATAATGGTTTATCCCATGGCTGTAATGTCATAATGATGGAGCCGCTACTCTGAGGGTATGATGGGTAATCCATCATTGACAGTACAGATTTTCAGTGCTATTTTAAAGAAAGAATAGGCATTGTATTTTTTCTCCTCCTCCTGGCATAACAAAATGGGAAGAATGATAAACTGATGTGGCTAAGTCCGTCGATAAGATCATATACAAACAAACAGATGTCAGATGGTAGGATTCACAACGGTTTAGAAAGAATCAGTGCATTTAAAATTATTCAAAGCCAGAATGTTTGTATTTGCAGGGCTGTTTTTGTTCAACTAGGGCTCAACAATAAGGATTGTACGATGGCTCAGGGCCAGTGTTGCGTTGTCACTACTTACATGTCCATTGACCATGTACATGTGTCATTATGCCTTGCAAACATTTGGTTTTCTGTGATGCACTCAATATTGCTGTTGCAAAGTCTACCGATATAAATATGTGGCCACAGTAGTGTTATCTGGCTGGTGAACAAATATTTTTTTGTTAATGGCAAGCATGACTAGTAAATAATGAATGGTCTTGGAAGCCATGGTTAAAAAATAACCATATGCCATTTTTTTTTTCAGGAAAAGTTTGCATTTCAATTCATACTTGTCATGGAATTACAAATTAGTTGTTTATTTTCCCATTATTATTGTAAATGGAAACCTTTGAAATTGTATTTATTTTTTTTAGTAAGGAAAACTTAAAATCATATATATTTCTTTTCAGAAACATATAAATGTAACATGTTTCTTTTTGGGTGTAGGGGCAAGTGAACCCTTTTATGGCAGGGCAAGTAAAAGTCTGAACTTCTTAACGTTAAGCCCTGAAAAGCTTTTCATTTTTGCACACTCTTTATGCTCTCGCTCTCTTACTGACACAAACACTCTTTGAAGAACAATATGGCCAGTTTTGGATGATGCTGAAAAGCAGCTTTCCTCTTGCATGACTGGACTGATAACCAGAAAGGCCATCTTACTATAGCAGATGCAGAATAAAGCCTGCCGTTGTAAATTACCATGTTTTAAAGGCTGTGTAAACATGGTAGTAAACACATTAGAGATGACACACACACATTTGGTGTGTATGTGTGCAAGTGAGAATTTATTACTGTCATCCACTATTCTAATGTTTCATTATAAGAAGCGGGGTACAATCTGTGCGTCAATTAGATTAACATTTTCAAGGCTCAAAGCTTCAAGGCTTACACAAAACACTGCTGAAAACATTTGTGGCATACTAGGTACTGTTTAGCTCTAAAACACTTTAAATATTATAGGATGTTTATCTTGACTTCATGGATGCTTTAACAAAGCTTTAATAGAAGGTATGTACAACTTCAGCAGACAGACGGTCTCCAAAGAAAAGATTGTATTGTGGCTTAATACATAAGATTTTGGATTCAGTGGAAAAAATAAATAAAATCCATGTCATGAATCTAAGATGTATAAAAAAAAAATCTGTAAAACGGCACTTCATTAAATTATTACGTTAAAAGGTTTTAGGGTCACACACCTGTTTTGGCTAAGCACAAAGCCAAATTACGCAAATCAAAGAGAAGCCCTGAAGGCAAAGCAGAATACAAAGAGCACTTAAAATTTCAGACGATAACATCAACACGGATTCATTTGTTATCAAAAGAAGACAGATTGTGAATAACTCAAGCTGAATTATTTGATTTTAAAAGCCAAAAATTAAGATCTGTAGCATTATTTGGACAATTGATGCCCTTAATTTCAATACATTTGTGCTATAATGATAATTAACATTGGTTGTAGTACCACTAAACCCAGTCAATCAGAGAAACTTTTAATTGCTCTTTCATACAGTAGCTTAGGACACTTAAAATAAATAAAAATGTGAACTCTATTAAGTATCAACATTGTCTCAAATGTTTCTCCTAGAATTCCTGAGAAGAAATACTAAAAAGAAACAAATTATTCAATTGTGGAAATGCAGTAGGAGTATAGGCATATACAATAATGTGGATCACATTACTCATGGACAGAATTTGGACTTGGAAGAACTTGAGAAATATGAGTTCATATTAAAACCTCTGACTTTTGCATCTTGTCAAATCTGAGCACAGTGGGAGAGATGTTAGGCAGTATGCTAGTCTGTCACCCTTCACTTTCATTGCATAGTCAAAGTGAATGTAAACCGAGGCTAACATTTTGCACCTGCTTTTGTGTTCCACAGAAGAAAGTCATATGGATTTGGAACAACATGAAGGTTAGTAAATTCTAATTTAAGTTAACTTTTGGGTGAACTATTTCTTTAAAGAGATCTTGAGTACGATTTATCATTCCTATGTGCACAAACTCCTTTTCCATGTCAGGTTTGGTGCTTAGTGTACCAATCAGTGCAGGTTTGCAAGCAGGTCAGCATGGATCAGCAGTTAAAGCATATTCCTGCTCTTACACTGATAGCATCAACTTCCTCTGACGCACAAAGAGCAACACTGTTGGCCTGGCAACCGGTAACCATGGCGTCTGTGCACATGAACACTGCAGGACCAAGATTAAACTCTTTGAAGAACTAGATTAAAGTTTCTTTCTGGACGCCAATGTGTATGTATGTATTGTCATTGAGATTTGACATCTTTTACGAACAAGCAGGCAGTGACATCCATACAAGATATTTGAAGGACACAGTAGTATAGTATAGCACTGAATAGTATAGCTATCTTTTCTTGAATGTTAAAAAAAACGTCTTTCCTTACGGAGACAGGCACAGACACAACAAGAGACTAAAATTAATAAATAACAGATGCAGTTTATGCAACCAAAATCACAATAACATGGGACTTTCAACTATGAACAAGACCGAAATATAATAGAGACTCTTATTTTGAAATGTCTGTTCTAATAAATACTGTAGCAGTAATTTATCAACAATCATCTGCTATTGCTCGTTGTAATTGTACGATATTCTGGTAATCTTTTTATTATATAAAAACAGACTTGTGTCCTTTCTTTCTAGGCACACCATCAGTCAAAATTAACATGAACTTTAACATGAAACATAATTAACGTATACCTACTGAACAACAAAACCTCTTTGGAGCACTCAATTTTATAGTCTTACAGTAACAAATTAGACCTCCACCATGCAGTCAGTAACAGTTTTTATTCCACCTCTACTGTAGTGGATGGTGTTACACTGCAGAACACTCCAGCACCTGCCACGGTTGAATAATAATAAAAAAAAAACTATTGGTATCTATCAGCCTAGATTTTTGCAGATCAAAAAGCAACTAATCGCTGCCAGTATATTGGTAAAACCATTATATCGGTCGACCTCTAGCAGTAGCTCAGGCAAAACTCTTTGCCAAAACTGCTATGCGGTTTCTAGGGAGTTCTAGGTGGTGGATAGGCCATTGCTAAGGTCATCATCTTCATTAACTCTACCTAATGTTAGAAGTCATTCATAGGATTGTAGTGTCTAATCAGAATATTTTTTTTATAAAGCCCACCCTTATATCTACACCACATAGACGAGAGCCCCAGCCACAGCCCAAACAACTTAAGGTTTTGATCTGAAGTTAACAAGACCTTTTTAAATGGCCATGAAACACTATAGCACATTTTTCAATTTTGGGATTTTTCGGTCTATTTTCGTTTTCCAGGATTGAAATAAAACTCGAGTCAACACCAGAGGACATGACAACAAGGTTTAACTTTCCATCTAATTTCAGCGCCTCTACATCACGGATGTTCTCGATATTATTCAAGAGAATTCCCATGTTTTCAATCCAGAGTACATGGCTTGGCATTTGTATTAAATTACAGATATAAAATCACCAGTGTAGTTCTGTGTACTGTATTGTGAGCTTACAAAACATTGTGCATTGTGCAACTGTATTAGTGAAATAATGCTGAGTAACTAATTAAGAAAGTTGATCCAGAAAGTTTGCCAGCTATACAAATCTTACAATTCATCATACTTTATCCTGATATTAAGTGAGAGCCAGCATGGGCAACTGACAGATGACGGATTGCTCGCCCCCCTCTTTCTCCCCTTCCCTGTCTGCCCCACCCACTAGGGGCCTTGTTCGCACAGCTGTCCACACCCAGTTGAGTTGCATTTTTCAAAACGGTTGTGAGGCAGACTTGAGCTGAAAGAGGAGTGTTTCACAACCCTTTAAGGGCCATACGTTGCTTTATCCTTAATTGGCTTATATCAGTGTTTCTTAACTGGTGGATCGCAGATCTGTTTGTATAGGGTTGCGGACCACTGAAAATGTTTCGGCATCCGCCCAAGTGAAAGTTCGGTCCACTCAGGCAAATGTAATGATATTCATATCTCATTCAGCGCTTTATACGTGCTAAATATGCTTCTCACTTGAAATGCATTTGCGCGGTGCCATTGAAGTCTTGTTTTCACATGTGTGGACAAATATCAGTTCTATTCTAACCTACAGAATCTTTGGTATGCGCGAGCAGAACACAAATCCAATACAACCCATTTTAATTTCAGTAGAGAGCCCTGACATGCTAAACAGCACTGAGGAGGAAGAGACAACATATGCCAAAATAAAAGTTTTTTCAAATTACACAATCATCACATTACTACAATTTATCTATTAGTTAGAATCTATTAGATCTAATTTTTGACATCAACAACAATTATAATTTCACTTATACATGCCCTTATACTTTACAGAGGAAATGCGACCCAGAATACATTAAATAGAAGTATATACATTTTTTTTTTTTTTTTCTGTGTTGGGTCACTACTTAATATCTGGATCCTGAAGTTTTTACTTCATGACAATGTAAAACATTTCAGGAAATTAGGCAGGAACTGGATCTTTTGTCTTTGTTTACTGAATTCTATCAATTTTGTCTGTATTATCAAAAGGATCATTATCAAGCATAAATCACATGCTCATGGAAATGTTGCGAAAGTACAGGATATCTTATCAGTGTCCAAGTTCCAACTTCAAAGCTTCCCATTCCCATAAATTCCCATTTAAATACCCATAACTCATCAGTGCACCATGAAGAAGGGTGCTTGTAACCATGTTACAAATGTAAAATTTATTTATGTAACTTTTACATCCTGGGGCCCATTCTCTCTTTGACTGTTTTCCCGGATATCATCATACCAAGCAATCAAAGAACATATTTAAAAAAAATAAATAAATAAAAACCCTCATTCCAAACTAAATGCTGTAAAGATGCAGTGCCTTTGACCACACTGAAAATCCAGGATTCAAAACCTAATTTAAACCTGGACAATAAACATCACGGATTCAGGACTTTCCATTTAAATATGGTAATAAAGTTTAGGGATTCTGAGGTGTATGTTTATCATTTTTACTCAATGTATTAATGCGTGATAATTCAAATTGTAATGAAAATGCAAAAAAACAAGTGGACTCTCGTACCACACTGTATGTAAATCCACTGATTCTTCATAACACAACATTGTTTACACTGCAAATTCTGGAAGTGCAGGAAAACGGATAACATGCAACTTAACAAAGACAGTGTCAAATGTCCTGAGATGGAGCCAAGGAACACAATACTTTATGCACAAGAATACAAAGGGAATCTGCTGACTGTATGTGTCGGTTTCATAACAACTTTTGAGCTTGAAGCCAAACGTGCTTGTGCACCATCCATCACAATATAAAAATTATTTAGAACCTAAGTGAGTTCTTGAAACATTAAAAGACCTGTCTCTCCGCAGAGTATAGCTGGCATGCGAAACTACTGTGACAAGTCTCATCCATGAACATGCTCACTTCGTTGAACCCGTTCACACCTGGTATTAAAGGGAATAGTTTGCCACAAAATGAAAATTTGGTAATCATTTACTCACCCTCATTAAAGTCTCAAACCCGTATTACTTTCTAGGAAAAGAAATAAAACTTTCTGCAATTGTATTGCTGATTTCAATACAATAGTAGTTTATAGTCACTACCTTTAAAGCATAAAAAGCACCCAAGTGTCCTAAAAATAGTCCATTAGACTCAAGTATCATATTTCAAGTCTTATGCAGCCATACTATCCCTTTATATCATGAACAGCCGAAATTCCATACGTTTATCTCTCTCAGGTCAACCCACATTTGGATGTAAAGAGCTTTTTTCGCTAACGAGAACAATTCTAGGCGTCCATCCAGCTTTGGATTTAATTGTGGCAATATGACACATGAACATTTTTAATGGTAAGCCATCCGTTTCCCGCAGCAATGTTAAAATGTGTGCTGCAGACACAATCCAGGCCCTGACTTCTGAGGACATTAAAGAGATTGAAGTGGACATGAGGAGGTTTGGTAGACGGTAAACCCATACCAAGAGGTGTCTTCACACTGATTAATCATTTTCCTTCTGTTTGGACAAATTCTAGGCTATGATCCAGTGATATCAAGGGGGAAACATTTAGTTATGGTTAATACAGGTGTTTTTACTATAACCCTGTACACAATTTTGTTAAGTTGTGAATCTAGAAATCATCCGTCAACATACTCTCTTATGTTTATTCATGTTTTATTTGTAAAAGGAATGTTTGGAAACCTAAATTGAAATTTCCCTAACACACACACACACACACACACACACACACAATGCAAAAAGTGAACATGTCACTGTTTTTGGTTTTTAAAGGGTGCTGTTGCAGGGAAAGGTATGAAGGTTACAGAGGGGTACAAAGGAGGAGTTGTGGAGGGAGGCCCACCATAAAATTGTGCTTTCATCTTTAAAAGATAATCATCTATCAAACCCTTGAGAAGATCAATCACTGCAAGATCAAACTGCAAAGGCAGGTCAAAGCAGAACCACATGATAATGGTCTTTCATTTCAGTCAATAACCATGACATTAGTGGATGGCACTCAAAATGAAGCAATCAGATTCAGATGTGGAGGAGTGTGAGGGTACAGCCAGCTTCAGATGTTTCCTTTAAAAAAGTACTAATGAACTAATGGATTGACTGCATGGTTTTTAGTAATAATATTGAGTCTTGAGCAAAATATTAATAGTTACTATGGGGTAACTAGATGGCCCAGGAACAATTAACCTTTTGGGGTCGGACGCACGCGCCGGCGCATCCTGCTGGATTTTTCCATCATTACAGCAGAAACAACATAAAATACTCTGTAATTTTGGGGCATACAGATAAGTGTAAGACATTCTACTTTTATTTGTGTACACTCACAATAACAACAAAACCTTGTGCTTTCGTAAAAGAAAAAGGGTGAGTTTTCAGCAGTCCCTTTGTGCGCGAGCATATTTCTGAAACACATCAAAAACATTAAACAAAACTCCACGAATACTTATCACACAAACATGAAACGCATGTCTAAGGAAAGCTTAAAATGAATACTTTTAAATAAAACAACTCAAATTTAAAACAAATATTCTCCTGCAATGTAATCAGTACGAAACAAAGCAATGTACAATTTCTCCTGGCTCAGCTAATTATCCCTAATGTGATCACACCCATGGGCAGAGGGCACTATTCATACGGTAATGTGCTGAGATGATCAATGCAAATGATAAACATCCCGACTGTGCCTTAAAAACATGAAGTTCATTCACTTTTCTGCGCTTTTGGAAGATCACACGATACACATGCGAGGAAGATCCTGGATAGTGATGAAGCATTAACATTTTCCTCAAAAGAAGAGCAGGACTCCGATAAACATTCGCATTTTGAAGAGAGACTTGATCCAGACCAGGATCCAATTTCGGATAAGTAATTTAGTTTTACTTACATATTAGTTGACATGCTATTTTATATAAACATGTACATATTTTACTAGTGGGACTGTTTCCAGACTTGCCAGCCAGGATTAAGAGTATTGAAATATGACCCCTAATAAGCAAGTTTTAGTTACATTTAAATGCTGTTTCGGCTAAATCAGGTATTTAAAATGCTGCCTCATTTTCATCAACGAAGCTTGTGCTTGCAAATATCTGTTCAGGTGTAAATGTGTCAAATGTGATGTAAATATACCCAATAAGAAAATCAGCATATTATAATGATTTCTGAAGGATCATGTGACACCGAAGACTGCCGTAATGATGCTGAAAATTCAGCTTTGATCACAAATTGCATTATACAATATATTCAAATAGAAAACTGTTCTTTTAAATTGTAAAAAGAGTTCACAATATCACTGTTTTTACTTTATTTTGGATCAAATAAATGCAGTCTTGGTGAGCAGAAGAGACATCTTCTAAAACTTTTAAACGGTAGTGTAGGTCTAAAATTAAGTAAAGTCTTTATGTAAAGAAAATGTATTGTCCAATTACTTCTTTTAACTTAAAACATGATTTTGAACATTAAGACTCCTTACATTCATTCTCTCTCCATCACATTCCTCATTGATAGGCCCAGGGGAGGGGTCTTTGTCTCCTCAGGTGTGAATTGCATCAATATTCATTATAGTTCATGCCTCCTCGCATATGACATTTCTAACACTAAAAGTGTCTTACAAAAGTTAAATGACTATATTGTTTTGTATGAATGAGTGATCAGGATGGTTTTCAACATCATTTTGTAGCAAAACTCTAGACTACGAAATCCAGTTCTCAAAAGTCTTGTGGACAAATATTTAGTATGGGTTATATGGCCTTATTTCAATGACTTGTTTTAAAAACCATGCATAAATGTTATTTTCTCAAAAATACAAACATGTACACACATGTTGCTCACATATTATTGTAGCCCAGTTTGTGCTGAATACAGTGTTATCAGACTTTAGCCATTAATATGTTTTTAAGCAACTGAAAAAAAAAGCCCAAAATACCCTCAGACCCCAGAGGGTTATGGTATTAAAGCTACCAAGAATCATTCAAATTCAGTTAAGTGGGTCCGAACTTTTGACTGGCAGTGCAGTGGAAGGATGTTCTCTCTCCTGATCAACTTTAAATTCCAACAGTCAGTGTCTGATTATGTTGGTATTTTTAATAAATTTTAAGTGGTACAAGTGTTGATTTGAGTGTCAATATGGCAAGCCAGGAATGGGAGGATCTTAGTTTTGACCAGCTGACATTGAGCTTTGACTCCATCACACACCCTGATACAGATTAATAGCACTTTAAGCCTGATCCCAGGTCAGGGGCCAACACTGGTGCCAAACACTCAGCTAGGACTTTTAGAACTTGGAGAATACTGCACTGGAGTAGTTGAGGAGATGGCATCACAGCTCTATTTTTCTGTACTCCGACACACACTGGTGGTTCTCTCTCATCTTGCTGTATTAAACAGCAATATGCTTATAATGACAATTCCAATAATGCTCTGTAATCTCTCAACCCTGATTTGGGTTCTTTTTGTGATTTATGAAGAGTACAACAGCTTTATTCCAGATCGTAAACTCACAAAAATAAAGATGAATAGATTTTGTACAGTTGTGCATGTTTGTATTTATATAAAAGCCCAAAGTATACTTTGGTTTTAGTGTGAATGCTTAGCGCTTATTCGAATGCAAGCCTTTCAAAGTATACTTAATTTGGCTGTGCGTGCATACACAGCCAGTTGCTACATGCTACGACTGCTATGAGACATCAGATTATTTCTATTCAAGAGTTTAGACCCATAAAGACGTCTTTATATTCCTTCAGACTTGAGATTTACAAATTCAGGAATCTCCTAATACATGCACTCCTGATATGCACATACACTGTTGTTGTTTCCACATTCGTCACTTGTTGTTTAACGGCATCTTCTAGCGCTACTTAGTTACAGCAAACGCTCAACTGTGGGTGTTGCCACCTTGTGGACCCACTAATTAGTGCAAATATTTACAGGCGCAGATGCATACGCATCCAGAGTACGCGCGGTTAGAAAAATTGGGCCGCACAAGTTCAGTGCTCAGGCTCTCTGCTGATGACAGAAGAATACTTTGGGCTTAAGGCATTAATATAATACAAGTAATTAAACACATTAAGCATTTAATATTTACCCTGACCCCCAAATCACACTTTCCAAGATAAGGCAGCACATGAAATGAATAAACAACCATTCCCACACAACATGTTTTTGCGTTTTTCAGAGAGGAACATAAGGCGAAAGCATACATTGGTTGACCGTATTGCTGATCGCTCTGCGCACAGAATGCTTGATACAAATTTCGTCAAGATTTTCTCAATCCGTGGGCACGGTCCTTATCGGTGCGCACTGTCAGAGCATATAAATATAAAGAGTATCACAAAGCAGTAGTGGGGGTGTGTCAAAAGAGTATACTCTGAAAGGCAATGTGGTCGGCCGGGCACAGTCTGATCTAGGGCTGCACGTTTTCAAGTTTTTCATTAACCGTTAACCGAGGCCCTTAACGGTTAATACTCGGTTAACCATAGTGTGCGCCAGGGATGGAAATTAACTTTTTTGTCCACCGGCCACTGTGGATTTCAAAATCTACCAGCCACTCAATGTTTTTACCAGCCACTTTCTTGTTTTTAACCGACAATGTGTAACTGCATGTGAAAATTAATACTACAAGATCTACAATACTTAAGCCGTTTATTTAATCTCAAGTCTCAATGAAATACTGGCATTTTCTCTTTCTCTCTTATAGCCTACACACACAATCCATGAACTGATATTCATTTCAGTTCGCATACGAGGAAAACACAATGTTACGGACGTGAGCGCTCTGAAAGCGGCACTGAAAGATGCTTTAAAACTTCCACAGAGACATCAAACAGAAAGCACAAAACCTTTCTTTAAAGTGAATTTCGTTTTGTATTAATTGTGTCTTAATTTTAATCAATGTTTCATCAACCAATTGCCTGGATTTAATAAATAAGAATTAAATATAGCAGACGATATAATCACAAAGCGGAGGCGCCGGCGCGTGAACTGGAGCTCGTCTCATAAATGAACCGAAACTCAGTGTATAAGGTAGCCTTGCCTCACAAATAATTCAAAACTAAAGAAAACAGACACAGACTGCTCTCTGCTTATGTAATCCGTAAGAAATGTGCATTTCTCTCTGGTGCGTTACTGCGAAGACCGCGAGTCAGCATCGTCAACTTCATCTTTGCAAATGACACGGACAAAGAAAAGACTTGTTTATTAATAAATAATTAAAATATCTCCTTGCTATATTTTACATATTCACAATCATTACTTTTGCCGGTTCTTTGTGACAGATTTTAGGAGCTTTATTGGCAGCGCCACGCCGCCACCCTTACATGAGCGCGTCACCGCACCCACCAGAATAGCCCTGTTTTTTTGTTAAGGATTTGTTTACTGTGTGTGTGTGATTCATTTAATGGAAAGCACATTCACTGAGTTGTCTTGCTAATCAGTGTCTCCTCCTTTATTCAAACTAATTTGTCCTTTAACAGACGAACGTCGCATGATGCTATTTTTATTTACCCGCCACGGTGGCCGGTAGGTGAAGCGAGTTTACCCGCCACAACACAAAATCACCCGCATTTGGCTGGTGCTAATTTCCATCCCTGGTGTGCCCGGGTGTTGGCTGTTGAGATGGTACAACAACGAGGTTGTACTTGAAGTATATCTAAGCACTGCATTGCAATACTTGCATTTTGCCCCGTCATTCTCGATTTTAAAGTGCTCCCACGCTGTGCTTTTCTTTGCCCGCTTCATATTAGAAAACTGGTCAAGACTACTTCTTGTGGACATTACAAATGTCTGGGAGCGCTCTGGCAGTCTCTGGTGGTGCAAAAATGTATTACAACTAAATTCAATGCACGCCATTGACACCACTTAACCGAGCAAAATGTTTCACTCGGTTACGCAATTTTTAACGGTTAATCGGTTAACCATGGACACCCCTAGTCTGATCCATAACACAGAAAACCGAAGTACACCCGGGCCTTTAGCTGTACACAGTGGTACCAGACTCTGCAAAAAAACAGCGAGATGCAATGAACCGGCCAAGAACATCCATCTGAAGCATGTGTATTAGACCAACAATTAAAAAAATAGCCCACACAGAACGCAAGAACGCATTTGGAGTGAACGGAAAGTAGTCTACCTTGGACAGATTGACAAACACGACCGCAAAATGGATTGTTGTACAATTTAGGTCACTGAGAGGCTTATGTTCAAAGATATGAATATAAAACAAATAATATATTATGATAATTTTTTCATGTGTATTTAATGATTTGCTCTTTAAATTATGTTCATGTGAGGGCTTTCCTTAGCAAATATCGATATATGCAATGTTGTCGAATCCCAGAACAACAGCAAAGGACCTTGTGAAGATTCTGGAGGAAACCGGTAGACAAGAATTTCCACAGTAAAACGAGTCCTATATCGACATACCCTGCAAGGCTGCACTGCAAGGAAGAAGTCACTGCTCCAAAACTGCAATAAAAATGCCAGACTACAGTTTGCAAGTGCACATGGGGACAGAAATGCAGAAATGTCCTCTGGTCTAATGAAACAAATTTAACTGTTTGGCCATAATGACCATTATTACGTTTGGAGGAAAAAGGGTGAGGCTTGCAAGCCGAAGAACGCCATTACATCATGTTGTGGGGGTGCTTTGCTGCAGGAGGGACTGGTGCACTTCACAAAATAGCATCATGAGGAAGGAAACTGATGTAGATTTATTGAAGAAATCATTCAGGAAGTTTAAGCTTGGTCGCAAATGGGTCTTCCAAATGGACAATAACCCCAAGCGCATATACCTCCTATGTTGTGGCAAAATGGCTTAAGGACAACAAAGTCAACGTCTTGGAGTGGCCTTCACAAAGCCCTGATCTCAATTAGAATATTTTTGGGCAGAACTGAAAAAGCGTGTGAGAGCAAGGAGGCCTACAAACCTGACTCAGTTACACCAGTTCTGTCTGGAGGAATGGACCAAAATTCCAGCAACTTATTGTGAGAAGCTTGTGGAAGGCTACCCAAAATGTTTGACCCAAGTTAAACTATATAAAGACAATGCCACCAAATACTAACAAAGTGCATATAAACTTCTGACCCACTGGGACTGTGAAAGAAATAAAAGCTGAAATAATTAATTCTCTCTACTATTTTCTGACATTTCAGTCTTAAAATAAAAGTAGTGATCCTAACTGACCTAAGATAGGGAAAGTTTTCCACAATTAAATGTCAAATTAATTGTGAAAAACTGAGTTTAAATGTATTTGGCTAAGTGTATGTAAACTTCTGACTTCAACTGTAAATGTGACTTTGGGTGTGTCACAACAGCACAAAGCAATTCCAGAGTAGCGTGTCCATCAATTCCTTTGCTGTGTGGATTTTCTTGCTTTTAAATTATTAGGTTCTTAAACACTTCACTTTGAAGTTTTTTCCAGATTTTCCTCTTAAATAAAACTACCCAAGATTATTTAAATACCACAAATCCACATGCAACCACTGAAGACTGCATTTAGCTTTAACATTTGAAAGAGGTTTAACCAGAGATATTCAATACATAGATTAACCATGCTTTTACCATTGTAGAGTGTAACAGTCAACTTGTATCACGCAAGTCTTCTCTGGCCAATCTTATAACAGCTGACGTCAATGGACCACGTTCATAGTTTTATGACAGTTTTGTTGCACTTTGTCTTGTGGTAGATTTTGAGATATATTCATGTTAGGAAACATATTTTGGGAATGTAATGTTTGTGAAATTGGTTTCATTGTGAGGGAAAGAGAGTGCACTTTTGCTACTGCAGATTTCTGCATAAGAGTCTTTATCTATTTAAAAATATACATATTATTTTATATCAGCATTATTGGGCACACACAGCAGTCATAAAAGTCATTACAATAATATAATGACATATATAATATATTAATAATTACAATTTAAGTCTAATTTAATGGTTGAATCTTATTTTTATTAGATAATATACAATGTATCACACAGTAAATAAAATATTCTCTGTTGGCTGGTTTTAATGCCATAAATGAGTCCTACTTGTCGCTTCGTTCACTATGCCGACAACTCTTATAAAACAGCAATTTTATCATAGTAAACTCCAAACAGTTAATCTCAAAAGGATTTTTTAGTGAAGATTAGTTGACAGGCAGTCAGTTCAGTAAGTGGTGAGCTATTTCCACACAAAAGCAGTTTAATCAGCATGCTGAAGCATCTCTATAGACAATCAAAAAAAAGGCCTTGTCTCCTCGCCAGTGTACCGCTGCTTTAAGCGTTTCGATGCCAACCATGTATGCTTAGTTTTAGAATTAACCTTCTAAAAACATGAGAAATCAAAGCCTATTCAGTACTGTCATGCCTGAAAATGTCCATGACATGAAACAACAACCTATAATTACAAGAGATGACCTAAAAATAAACCACTGCTCTCAGCAAACAGATGTTCAGCAGACCATGACGCATGAAATGGTCCAAAATGGAAGGTCAGCTTGATGAAGCATGGCTACATTTTGGAGATTCAGGAAATCTTCAGTCATTAGTGGCTTTAAAAGCTTTTATGGCCAACAGGCTCAGCCCAAAAAGGGAGTAAGAATTTCACCTTTCTGACCTGGCTAAGCCCAGGTCTAAGCCACCCTGAACTCCTTTGACTAAATGCAATAGAGCCATCAATTGTGTGTCACTCAGAATGGAAAGGCTTGCATGGTCATTGCCTATTTGGCATCTTCAGAACAAGTGCTGGGCGGTTATTTGATTAAACCATTACAAGGGAATGCTCGGGTTTCAGAAAATATCAGCCTTCAGCAGAACACGCTCAGGGACAGAACAGTTAAACACTATGAAGGGCTAACTTAATCGGCTCATTTTACAGGATTAGAGGTGGAATGGCTGACTATTGTGTTTGGCAAGGCACACCGCCTCTTCAAGGTGACCAGAGAAGCAAATTACAGAGCTAAAATGCAGCATAAACCTTTTTTTGATGGCCATGTCATAAAGCTTACCTTTTCAGGTAAATTCTTCAGTCGGAATTTTTGGAGTGTTGAGTCAAATAATTAAGCAACACATACCATTTCAAATGCAATGCCACTATCTGAGGCTGTGAAGGTATTTTTTATTTCTAGCTAAATCGCATTAGAATCTATGCAGACTTTTTTTTTATTCATAGATTTTTATACATCAACAGCATGAGTACCAAAGCTCAATATGTCCGAATACATGCGGCAACTACTATGTAGGAATACACCGTTCGACTTTTTTTAATTGCAGCAAGCACAAAATCACACACTGCTATGAGCACTTGCTCAGCCCTAGAAGCATAACATTGTGTTCGCTGGTGGGTGAATTATTGGCATTTCTAAGCATTTGTGAATTTACACTTTTAGCCATGCTGTAATTCAGATGAAAATGATGGTATGTTTTAAAAATGTTGTTTTAAAACCAATTAAACAACAAATTAATATTCAAATACAATTTAGAGTATACATGAATTCAGACGATGAGTGAAACGATAGAGACAGTTTGAGCGATTATGCACATTCTCAGTTGATGGGTTTGCTTCCAAAATGTCTAAAACATTTTTAAGCACATTTCTAAAAACTTAGATTTGAATTGTTGAATTGTATAATTGAAATGTGAATTGTTGCATGTTTGCATCCACTACATAATGCGCATTATCACGAGGGAGTGCCTCGTCATGATGGAACACCTGAATGACCTTCCCTCCTTTGGGGACAAATTTATTTGCAAGAATGCAGCATCTAATTTTATTTATTTATTTTTATGGAAAAAAAAAAAAAAAAAAAAAAAAAAACTCGCGGCTCAAGGGGTGGTAGTCAGCATATTTACTCGCTGAGCTACCCAGGCCAATTAAAATAAATGATGACTAACCAATTTCTTGCACATTCTTCGAGACAATAAGTATTAAGTAAATATCTGTGATATTTAAAATTTTGTTTTAATGTACAATGTACCATGATTAATTGTGATATATCACAGAAAACTATTTTTTTAATTAGATAAAAAAAATCTTGATTCACAGGCCTACTTCATTTATATGAAGTCATCATAAAAACTCTGATATTTAGCAATAAGTTGTAAGAGCAGTTGATCAGAAACTTTTCAGAAAGATTGTGGAGGACGAAATCACCTGCACCCATAATTAAAAAAGAAAATACTGTATTATTTACCTGTTAGCATCTCATTAAGGATGTATACTTAAAATATCAATTTAAAATCACAAATATCTTTACCATGGTTCAAATACGATGCAGAGTGCAAAATGCTGTGGCAGAGAAGCGCAGAAGAGAGACCGGAAGAAAGCCACCAGTTACGAGCAATGTTTCAATAATTAAAATTTACAACATTGAAATAGAAAAAAAAATAGAAAAAATAAGTTTTATTATAATCAGTAATGTTTTCAGTTGATATGATTTTGTGCTTTAAAATAATTAATTTCATTAGAAGTAGTTTAATATCACATTAATGCATGCCTCTAAATATTATTCATTTGGAGAAATGCAAAAATTGCCAAGATGTGCTATTTTGCCGATCTGAAAGATGCAAGTCTGGGCAGAGAGAGTTTGGCCAGGAATAGCAGTAAACATAGGAAATGTTCTTCCTGTCAAATAAAGCTAGATGGAACACAACTGAATTGATCATAATGCAGGGGTCTCTAGCATGTTTTTAAAAGTTGAACTGTTTTAAATAGTCATGCCATAAAAATGGCCAAACATGTCTATCAAACCTTTACATTGACCAAATATTAAACTGTTGGTCAATTATTGACACTCTTTTAGTTGATTTATCTGGAAACAATATTACCAAATGCCCATTTCTATATCTATGCTGCTAATTTTGCAGTCCGTTTTAACAAGCTTTTCAATTGTAAGAGCATGTCTTAAGGTATAACCTACAGCAGGAAGCAATAAATGTGCTCCTTTCAGCAGTTCGGTAAACACGAAGATTGAAAGCCTTACCATCATAACTGGACAAGTGTTGAGACACTTAATTTAACCTGTAGAAAGCAGCGGAGTCACTGCAGCAGGAATGGAGAAAGAAAGACATGCAGTAGCAATATGTCTCTATAGTGCTGCTGAGATAGCAGCAGGCCTCAGGATTCTGCCAACATGCTCACAAGCAAAATACAATGCTGCTCTCTATGCTACAAACACAGAGGCTTTTTCCATCTCATATCCTCATGGGAGCCTATACAGCAATCATCTGTGGTATATAGATAGCAATATATGTGCAATGACAAACTGATCTGCTCTTCTAAGCTTCAAATGGGTTTCAAATCAGATCCGGATTAAAGTTTCTCCAAACGTTAAAAGAACAAACACTCTATCGACTAAAACAAGACGAAAAGCCATTTAAAAGCTTTCTTTGAGTGTAGTAATAATCTTTTACAGAATCTTTAACCAAAAGGGCCAAAATAACAATTTATAGACAACATGACATTCCATTTTAAATAAATCAGAGTTTTAGAGCTAAATCAATCAGAGGGGTAAATAACGCAATTCAATTTTCAAATATTTAACACAAATTAGTTAACATTCGACAAGCTGAATTACAAACAACAATTTGTCCCAAACTAGCAACACCCTACTGAGTTATTTCAGTTCTGTTACCTATTCTGTTGTACTGGGGGGTTTTTAGGGCTGGAAAATTAAGCACATTAACTTCTACAATTAATAACTGGCTGTTTAACGTTAAAATGTAATGCAGTAAAAAAACAACAAAACAAAAAACAAAAAAAACAACAAAAAACAACGCAATTACTGCAGCATCCCGCTTTTTCCCCAATTCACTAATGTTTTTCCCCACATACCGTGGATAAAACTGCCATAAAGTTGAAATCAGACATTTACATACACCCAAGCCAAATACATTAAACTAAGCTTTACACAATTTCTGACATTTGATTGTAGAAAACATACCCTGTCTTAGGTCAGTTCGGATCACTACTTTATTTTAAGAACATGAAATGTCAGAAAAATAGTAGAGAGAATTAATTATTTCAGATTTTTTTTCCTTTCATCACATTCCCAGGTTTATATTCACTTAGTTAGGATTTGGTGGCATTGCCTTTAAATTCTTTAACTTGGGTCAAATGTTTTGGGTAGCCTTCCACAAGCCTCTCACAATAAGTTGCTGGAATTTTGGCCCATTCCTCCAGACAGAACTGGTGTAACTGAGTCAGGTTAGTAGGCTTCCCTGCTAGCAAACACCTTTTCAGTTCTGCCCACAAATTTCCATCTGACTGAGATCAGGGCTTTGTGATGTCCACTCCAAAACCTTGACTTTGTTGTACTTAAGCCATTTTCCCACAATTTTGGAGGTATGCTTGGGGTCACTGTCCATTTGGAAGACCCATTTGCGACCAAGCTTTAACTTCCTGACTGATGTCTTAAGATGTTGCTTCAATATATCCACATCATTTTCCTTCCTCATGATGCCATCTATTTTGTGAAGTGGACCAGTCCCTCCTGCAGCAAAGCACCCCCACAACATGATGCTGCCACCTCCATGCTTCACAGTTGGGATATTGTTCTTCGGTTTGCAAACCTCTCCCTTTTTCATGCAAATATAACGAAGGTCATTATGGCCAAGCAGTTAAATTTTTGTTTCATCAGACCAGAGGACATTTCTCCAAAAAGTAAGATCTTTGTCCCCATGTGCACTTGCAAACTGTAGTCTGGCTTTTTTATGGCAGTTCTGGAGCAGTGGCTTCTTCCTTGCTGAGCAGCCTTTCAGGTAATGTCAATATACGTAGGACTTGTTTTACTGTGGATATAGATAGGGATGCACTGATCTGATACCTGGATCGGTATCGGCTCAGATACCGAAGCTTTTAGATGGATCGGGTATCGGTCCGACGAGCCCGATCCAAATCCGATACTGTGTGTTAGTCATGTTCGTTTCTGTCAAGCTCCAAAACTGACATAAAAGAACCATTAAAATACCATCAAAGTAATTCATATGACTTGTGCATTTTGTTCAAAGCCACTTGAAGTGCAATAGCTCTAAGAATCACAAAAGGCTGTGTTTAATAAGTAAATATATCAAATGCAGACATATCTCCAGCACGTTAGTGAACGGCACTGCTCTGTTTACACACACACAGATATTTTTAGCCTTCACGTGGTGCTCAATATTAAAAGCGCTACTCACGAACATAATCTCAGATGTAGATGCTCAAAAGTTCGGTTCACTTATATGCATTTAGAACGCCACTGGAGGTAAACTACTGTGAACTTGCCTAGAAACAAACACTTTCAGGACTTCCTGGATATTTCAGAATGTCAAAATAAAAGCATGAGGGTTTAAAAGTTAAAGGTTCACGAATTAGATATATTACTGTATATTATTATTATAATGTATTATTATTATTATTATCATTTGTTTACAAATGATAATATTTATGTTGAACAGGTTCCAAAAAATTAAATTGTGAATGAAAATTGAGCTGATATCTTACAACTAAATTGAAAAAAAGAGATCTAAATCCTTTAAAGTCCAGATGCAAGATACAAAACTTTGCAGAAAAAAAGCTCTTTTTTTCTACTTATGAATTATACTGGAATTACTGTTACTTTTGCTGATACATTATCCAGTATACTAGTTAAAGTTTTTTTATACATTTATATTGATATAATGTGTAGTTATAGGTTTGTGTTTCTTTACATATTAAAGAGTACACCCAATTAGTTTCACATAATAATGTAAAGATATTCTAAACTCTATATGCAAAAAAACAACACTGTATCGGAGAATACTGAGATTTCTGATATCAGAATCAGATCGGAAGAGAAAAAGTGGTATCGGTGCATCCCTAGATAAAGATACTTGTCTACCTGTTTCCTCCAGCATATTCACAGGGTCATTTGTTCTGGGTTTGATTTGTACTTGCTACTAAGTTCAAACTACGAGACAGAATGCATCTCCTTCTTGAGCGGTATGATGGCTGCTTGGTCCCATGGTGTATATACTTGCATACTATTGTTTGCAGTGATGAATGTGGTACCATCAGGCATTTGAAAATTGCTCCCAAGGATGAACAAGACTTGTGGAGGTCCACCATTGGCTGATTTCTTTTGACTTTCCCATAATGTGAAGCAAAGAGGCACTGCGATTGAAGGTAAGCCTTAAAATACATCCACAGGTACATCTCCAATTGACTCCAATTAGCCTATCAGGAGCTAATTAGTTAATTGCCTAAAGGCTTGACATCATTTTCTGGAATTTCCCAAGCTGCTTAAGCACAGTTAAGTTAATGTATGTAAAATTCTGACCCACTGGAATTGTGATAGTCAATTAAACATGAAACAATCTGTTGGAAAAATTACTCATGACATGCACAAAGTAGATGACCTAAACAACTTGCCAAAACTATAGTTTGCTAATATGAAATCTGAGGTGTGGTTAAAAAATTAGGTTTAATGTCTTCAACCTAAGTGTATGTAAACATCTGACTTCAACTGTATATACATTTCCAGCAGGTACACACTTAACTTGACTCCACATCCTACCACAGAAATGTATCGGAACAGTGAACGCTTGTTTATTATGTGGGATGCATGTCATGGGCATAATAAACACAGGAGAGGATCTACTGATATGGGCTAACTGTCATCTGAACCAGTGTCAAAAACAAAACCGCATGAGAGAGACCCAGAATTTGCGTAAAAGAGACTGAATGGCAACCAGAGAAAACAATAGTTTAAAGATTTAAAACTTCATTCGATTTAATTTGTATCTGTATGTATAGTGTTTAATTAAACAATGGAAATGTACAATTAAGTTGCCAATAAAGTTTGATATGATCCTTATAATTAAAAAAAAGTTTACTGGATAACGGCAGAAGATTTTGCCAATCTTTTAATGGCAGCATGTCCACTGATTTTATGGCATGCAAACATATACTAGTATCAAATTTTAATTTAACAGGTAAAAGATTTATACCTGTCCTAACTCAATCCTCAAAAAAACTGAACATTTAAACATGTACATTTTTAAATAATTAAAATAAATGTATATATAAATGGATTACTAATCCATTTCCTGCAGGTTCTTTGAGACAACATATAAAGTAAATATATTTATGATTGTATTTTAATGTATGATGTACCATGATTAATAGGATTAATCACAAAAAACTGGGGGATAAATTAGTTTTAAAAAAATTGAAAATCACAGGCCTAGTTTTTTTATCATTTTATTTAATTCTTTTAAACTTAATTCTAGTATTTTTATTTTATAAATTAAACTACCCATATAAATTTACCTCTAGAGGAAAATGATACAATTTTCTGAAGGCAACCATTTGCTTAAAAAAAGAGAGATTATTTTCTTATTCTAAAAAGCCATATTATGTACCATATCTGTTTAAATTAAAAAATTTAATTGCTGCAGTATTCCTTATGAAATGTTTTATTTCTAAAGAAATTCTCTATCTCTGTTATTAAAAATCAGACAATCAGATCTAATGAAGTCAAAATCCTTATTGTTTATATAACCAGCAGCAAATACCTTAAAGCCAGTATTAAAACTGAGACAGGTTGATAAACCCAGAGAAACAAAACCTATAATTTAAAGATACCACTAAAAAACTCTTCTGTCAACATTAAGTCAGCTGTGGTCTTTCAGCGGCTTCCTGACTTCCAGGTGTTTCTCTGAGAGAAACACTTTCCATAAAAGCTCAGGTACAGTGAGTGAAGTTACTATGAGTCAGTACTCATTAACTTGTTATATGGGGACCAGAGAGGGCTGACAGCAATGTGTATGACTCACAGAGCTTTGGATGACAGATTCACACTGAAAATCTCACTGCTGAGCCTTTCAATTAGCTTTACACCAGGGCCCCCCAAAAAACAACCCTGGTGCACACAAGCACCCTTGGGGCATTTCTCCAGCATTAAAAGCCAATGAGTCATGGCCGCCAGACAGAGTGCTCACTGCACAGCACTCAAAATTGTCAAAAATTGTCTTAGCGCTACAGTAAATCACCTGAAAAAAGTAAAGTCAGAGTTTAAAGAAATGGTTCACTCAAAAAAATGTAAATGAGGGTGAGTAAACAATGACAGTGCTTTCATTTTTGAGTGAACTATCCCTTTAAATAAATCAGAAGCTGTGAATGAGAACACTTCAAGAGACAACAAAAGCAATGTCAGGGGACTGCAAGTAAATTGAATGATCCCTGTGTAGGGGCGGACATGAAGAGTATATGGTTGAGAATTTTTTCATTAGGAATTCAGTGTAGCCCTGAAGTGTTGTGATGCAAGTTCTCATCTCAAGGGAGGTTGGTTGTGTAAAAAACTAAGTGATCAACTCACACAGTACTAGCCAGAAAATGGGAACACTCTTTTAAAAAAGACTGATGTGAAAAACAGGGGAAAAGAGAGAAAATAACTGTTTAATATTAAGTGTTGTATAAAAGTTCCCAATTTTATAATTGCACTTATTGGTTGTTTTTTTTATTATTCGGTCAAAGATTGAAACATTTTCAATACTGTTTAAAAAGCATCCCAGGGTGATTCCTCAAGAAGTTGGTTGAGAAAATGCCAAGAGTAAATTTCTGCAAATTCTAGGCAATGTGTGGCTACTTTGAAGATGCTAAAATATAACACAGTTTTGATTTGTTCTGGATTTTGTTTAGTCACAATATAATAGTTCCATTTATGTTATTACATAGTTTAGATGACTTTACTATTATTCTAAAATGTGAAAAAACAAATAAATAAATAAATACAAAATAAAGAATAAGTAATTGACCCTAAACTTTTGACCGGTAGTGTATATTTAGTATATACCTTAAATGGAAAGTGACTGGAGGTAAAAAAAAAAAAAAAATAGAAAAAAAAAACAAAACACATCAGAAGATGCCAGTCTGTTTTAGTCACGTTTTTGTGCCTTTGGATTTACCACCAAAACTTTACATCCACAGAAAAGCAATATTTGAAGCAAGGTTATGGTGGAATTTTAATGCTATAAAGAAAAACGCATTATTGACGTTCGCACGTGAAACATCTGCGCGAAAAAACAGGAAGAACTCGCAAGCTCATTTTAAACGCTCGTGTACATGACATCTCCTGCGCATGCAATACAAGCTCTCATGCGAAAGGAACCATCTGACTGTGCAAGTAAGACAGATGAACTCACGGGCCAGGTTCTTCCCATTTTCTCTCACACCTGAATCGCGTGCGAATGCCAGTAATGCGCTCTGATTTATGGCAGTATAATGCCATTATATTAGGTTGTAAGCTGGGGAAGTGACCTAGAGGTTTTCTGGTTGATCTTTAACGTAAGCACGCTTCTTCTAGCTTTTTGGCAATGTATTTTTTTTTTTTTTTAAGTTTGCCGTTCCTTGTTTTTTGTCTTCCCATATTACATTATAGAATGTTCAGCTCCTTCAGCTGCAACAACATGAATGCCGTTTCCTCATTAATTAAAAAAGAAAAAGAAAATTCCTAGCGTTCGCCATTACACCTCAACTTTGTTTGTGTTGCGTTTGACTTCTGGGTTCAACTGGGTGTTACCTTTCTTTCGAAGGCATACAAACAATTGCAAGGCCAATAATTGTTCGATTAACAATGTATATATGCTACACAAAGCAGAGCTACGATTGTCTAATTCTGTTATTCCAACTTTCAATTTTATTCGGACTAAAACGTTTACATGACATTTTAAATTGTAGTTTTAGGCCAACGCAAAACTGACATTTTAAAGTGCATCTAAACATACTGGCTGAAAAGAAAAAGTACACAAATACAACTCACACCATCATACATAATGGAACAAAAATCAGCTAGGCAAACACATTTTTGAAGAGTAAAAAAGACTGGGGCTTATATAAACCACTACTATGGAAACACACTGAAACCCCCATTAGTACACAAGGTCAGTTCACTTTGGCCTGTTGTTACTGATCTCAAGGATAGCATCCAGCCGGAGCACACTTAAGAGTGTATTTGTACGTTCGGGCACGACGTCCTCCCCTGAGGCTAACATGAGATGCGGCTGACATTTTGTTCCCATAAAGCCACCACTTACGGGCTCAGCCATTCAAAAGCATCCCTATTATTGGTCCCCTAGGGGCCGCTGATGAGCAGAGAGATTGAGTCACCAGTGTGTTTGTCAACCCATTACACTTGACCTTTAGTCCTGAACTCAGCATCTTGCTTACAGCACAGTAGACTGTTGAAGCACATGTGACAATGTACTGTACTGAAGGTGGGCTCAAATGTACACTAAACAAACAAGTAGGACAAAGAGGAGGATTTATGTAAGGAAGGCTGGAATGTCTGCACATGTTTGATTGGGCCTGGGCTTGGAGAACAAGTGTTCATTGTTAAAATGGACTGAAAGGTTGTAAGCTGTCCTTGCATTCTCAATGTTTTCAGTGGGATTGTGGGAATGTGTTTACCTGTGTCCCGTTCGCCGCTGGTCTCCTCCAAAACCAGGCAGTTCATGCAATTTATTTCCCATTCCTGAACTTCAGTGTTCCACAATGCTGGGATCAGGACACAATGTTGAGAGCTGAAGGTGCACACAGAGTTTGAAGCATTTACTTTGACTAATTTTGTGTACATAACAAGAAAGGACTTATATTTAGGCCGACACGGAATCGGCACACTTTTTTCATATTTTCTGTGCTGATTGTGTGGTAAAACATTTTAAATGGAGCTGAGACTATGCCACACAGTATGGTACCTGAAAACATTAATAAATCATAACAAACAAAATATTTAATAAACAAATATGCAAGGGTAGAAGTTTGTTGAACTTTGTGAGCTACAGTTTTGCATTCTATGGAAATCTGTAGTACAGATTCCATGCAGGCCTGGTCATAACTGATCTACAGCCGATACTGATCATTTCACATTTTATCAAGATCTCAGTCATAACTGACTATATGTAAACTTTCTGCACACTATCACTATTAATTTAATTTTCAGTAATATAAATTTGCCTAGTTTTTGCTGACAAAAAATGTTTAAAAGGCTTAAATCTTTTTTAATTTCAATATGACTCAATATGACAAAAAATTATAGGCTAACAAAATATAATCTATAATAAGATAGATAGCTCTATAGAAAATTAAGCTTGGTGCCAAACTGAAAACAAACTCAGAACCCATAGGTGCAATTAAACATAATGTGACATTTGTAGTTATCGATTCATTGTCATTGAATTAATTATTCCTTATTTATTGGAATTATTATTATTCCTTATTTTATTTCTATTACATTTTTGCATTATTTTTAATACATTATATTCTTGAATTATTATATTTATAAATTCCTTCCCTGCCTTTTCATTTGATTTAATTTAATTTCAGTTGGATGATTGTATTAAGAAATGAAAGGATGAAAAACAATAAAGGACCGTTTCACAGATACTTTATTATCCGAATTGTTTACATTTTTTTAATTAACCAGTTAAAATGTCGACATATATAGTTGGCTATTGGTTAACATTAAGCAAATAGAGATGTCAGACGAAAAGTAGTTTCAGAGGCGGAGCAAGTTATTACGAAAATTACAAACTCTTCTTTTGAAATAACATGCACATGAATTGTGCACAATATGACCAAAACATTTTTTATGAGGAATGTAAATAATGTCAATTTTTATTTCACATCAACTTAAAATAATGAAGTATTCTCTTGTTCAGCAATCTGACATGTGACATACTGTTATTAAAAATCTCTAGCTTCAAAATCTTAAGATTGAAGACCTTTGGATCAATCAGCAGATAACAAACAACCAATGAATAAGGCAGATATCTGACAAGAAAAAAGGACACACTTCTTTTCCCTCACTATTAAAAAAAAAAGGTTACCTTTTGTGAAACCCCCCCCCCCCCCCCCTAGCAGAGGTAAACCTTGCATTTGCTTAATGTCACAGTGAGTTATTTAAGCGATTTGAAGAAATGCATGAGTGGGAGTGCCTTCAAGTGGCCTTGTCAGTTATAGGCAGCAAACGAACGATCTGTTAAGGCTTTGCGACGGGCAACATGTCAACCGGACTGAATGTTCACAAAGGGGGTGTGAATTGTAAAAGAATGCAAGGACATCCCGATCCTTTTATGAATGACAGATATTGTTCAAACAGCCTCTGGTGACAGGTGATAGACAACCATGTCATCGTGGATACCAAAAGGCCATCTAGCTGTGACGTAAACAGAGCCTCCCTGATTTAAACATTATATATCCACCACTTGACAGGAGTCATAAAAATGGGATTTTAAAGACCTGAGAGTGAACGAGGAGGACAGAAATTTGGGGGTCCGTCATCCTAATTGCAAAAAAAAAAGAAAAAAAGATTTGCATTCACTAATCAGGCTGGTCTGTTTTGATGGTCTTAGAGGGGTTTGGGCACTAGTCAGCTGTTCGACCTGCAGAAAACCATCTTGGTCAGGGTAAAACGAGACCAGTTATACAATCTACAATCGATCTAGTTTGGGTGGTTTAAGTTTATCTTTCTGCATGGACTTTAAGAGTTAAGGAAAATCGACTTCTTTTCCCCTCTTTTTTTATTCCCTCTTTAGCCTCTTAAGCAAGGAGGCCAACTCGCTCTCAGACGGCTCAGTTCTCCAGCAAGCAAAACTCTGATACTTTGAATCAGAGGGGAGCATTTAGGCTTGACCTTGCTGGCACTGACGTTGTGCCAGGCGAGCAACGTGAACCCGTTCCCTGATGTGTAGGAGCTTTGTGCTGACTGCCATCTGTATGTCAATGCCAAATATCTCTTTGAAACCAGCAAATGGCTTCATTTGCCCTTATAATCCTGTAAAGTGCCAGACAAAATGCATTGGGCACTACATGGGCATAACTGTCTTTTAATAGGCCACAACAAATATTTTTTTATAATGTTAATAGAGGATTTATATGCAAAAGGTGAGCTTTAATTGCATATATGTATATAAAAGGAAGTTTAGATCACATATCAAGGGTTTAAAGAGATGCATGACACTGTTGCCATAACAGCACACATCTATTTAAGCAATGGAGGCCATAGAAACAAGTTTCTAACTAAACAATATGAGGTGGCTTCTTGTGTCTTTGGTACTTTCTGTCCTCTATACAGTAAGTTGTGGCAGCTGAGATTTCTGCAGTGCTAATGAAGGCCTTTCAGGTCACTGCCTTATAGTGTTCATGACCATGTTGCCATGGTGACTGTGAAATCAACAAAAACATATCCACTATAAATATGAGTGCTGCCCATTACTGCTTGAAGTTTGAGTCTACATGAAAGCAGACACCTCATAGGCTTTCTCTATTTCCTCAGTAAACAAGTGTTTTTTTTCAAGGTTGTATGATATATTTGTAAAAAACTAAATCGTATCAGCCTATATTAGCTTTATTAATTTTGTAGAACTATAGCAATTCATTTAATTTTACATTAACTTAAAAAAAAAAAAAAACTGTATGGCATCCATTTTATTCTGCAGTATTAAAAACAGACAATATAAGGGCTTTATATATATATATAATTTTTAAGTATTCTTTCTTTGTAACTTTTTTATATTAAACGGTTTTAAAAAATCTGCGCTACTTTACATTATGTTTTGATGTCTGATTTCACCTACAGAATATAAAATTATGAACTCGGTGTGGCAGGGCATCCAGACCATCACCAACTACAGGACAACATCAGTTGCCTGTGACAAAGATGCCTCCCTTCCAAATGCGCTGAACGACTTCTACTCTTGGTTTGAATTGCAGAACGACGTGGTGGCAAGGAGGACCACCCCTCCTCCCAACAACCAGGTGCTCTGTCTTACCACGGCGGATGTGAGGAAAACTCTAGGTAGAGTCAACCCACGGAAGGCTGCTGGATCAGACAACATTCCTGGCAGAGTGCTCAGAGGATGTGCAGACCAGTTGGCAGATGTTCTTACCGACATCTTCAACATCTCTCTGAACAGCGCCGTCATTCCAACGTGCTTCAAGGCCACCACCATCGTCCCCATGCCAAAGAAGTCTTCAGTGTCCTGCCTCATTGACTACCATCCCACCTCACACCAATCATCATGAAGTGCTTCGAAAGGCTCGTCATGAGGCACATTAAAACCCAGCTGCCCCCCTCGCTAGACCCACTGCAGTTCGCGTATCGTCCAAACCGCTCAACAGACGACGCCATCGCCACCACCCTCCATCTGGCCCTCACCCACCTAGATAAAAAGGACTCATACATTCGAATGCTGTTCATAAACTTCAGCTCAGCATTCAACACAATCATACCCCAGCCCCTAATTAGAAAGCTGAACCTGCTGGGCCTGAACACCTCCCTCTGCAACTGGATCCTGGATTTCCTGACTGGGAGACCTCAGTCAATCCAGATCAGGAACAGCATCTCCACCACCACCACCACACTGAGCACTGGGGCCCCCCAGGGCTGTGTGCTCAGTCCACTGCTGTTCACTCTGCTGACTCACGACTGTGCAGCAATGCACAGCTCGAATAACATCATCAAGTTCGCCGATGACACGACCGTAGTGGGTCTCATCAGCAAGAATGGCGAGTCAGCATACAGAGAGGAGGTGCAGCGTCTAACGGACTGGTGTAGAGCCAACAACCTGTCCCTGAATATCGACGGCTCCTCTTTGGAGATCGTCCAGAGCACCAAATTCCTTGGTGTTCACCTGGCGGAGAACCTCACCTGGTCCCTCAACACCACCTCTATTACCAAGAAAGCCCAGCAGCATCTCTACTTTCTTCGAAGGCTGAGGAAAGCACATCTCCCACCCCACATCCTCACTGCATTCTATAGAGGGACTATTGAGAGCATCCTGAGCAGCTGCATCACTGCCTGGTTTGGGACTTGAACCATTTCGGACCGCAAAGCCCTGCAGAGGATAGTGAGGACAGCTGAGAAGATCATCAGGGTCTCTCTTCCCTCCATCTCAAAGTCATTTACAAAAAACACTGCATCCACAAAGCAACCAGCATTGTGGATGACCCCACACACCCCTCACACAAACTCTTCACCCTCCTGCCATCTGGCAAGAGGTACCGAAGCATTCGGGCCCTCATGGCCAGACTGTGTAACAGCTTCTTCCCCCAAGCCATCAGACTCCTCAATACTCAGAGACTGGTTTCACACACACACACACACACACACACGCACGCACGCACGCACGCACGCCATGAGTTGCACTTTAATTACGGTCACTTTATAACTGTCTGCTACCTCAATAACTGCTATGTCCATAGAACACTATCTCATAGTATGTTATGTTTACATTTGGCATTTTTAGAAACTCATCTTTCTGCACTAATGTGTACTGGTCTCTCACTGTGCCTATTGTCCTGTTCATTGTTAGTAATTTATTGTACTGTCCCGTACTTTTTGCACACATTTGCACGTGCACTTTATATAGGTATTTTATTTCATCTGTGTAGTCCCATGTGGTTCTGGGTTTGTCCTATGTTGTTTTATGTAGCACCATGGTCCTGGAGGAACGTGGTCTCGTTTCGCTGTGTACTGTACTAACTGTATATGGTTGAAACGACAATAAAAACCACTTGACTTGACTAGAAGTAGTTTTAGTTTAAACCCTACTTAAAAAGTAGAATATCGCATATGATATTGGTTTAAATATTAAACACATTATTTGCTATACAAATTGTGCTATCCACAAATATTTCTATACTAGTGTATCACTATTATTTTTCTAATAAAATATTATGCTTCTATTTAAAGCATAACCATCTCTGAATTCAGTTCTATACATACTTAAAGTAATTACTAGTTTGTTTAATTGACTGTCAACGCAACACAAGCTAGAAACTCACATGTCCACAGGCACTCGCAGCAGAACAGGCAGCACTGTGGCCTCCTCACTCATGTTCATGATACGAGTCTCCAGGAGCTGGATGATGGTGAGGCCTGTGCGAAACACAGCCTGCAGCCCTGCAGAGAGTACCAACATCAGAGCAACAAGAAAACAGGGCAAATGCAACACATCATTAGAGTGATGCCACTTATTTAACACATACTCAGTTAAGTTTCTTCTGCCTGAGAAAAAGTGTGATAGTTTCTTTTTAGTTTTGATTCCATTGAATCAGGATTGCTGCTAAAATTAGTTTGTTTTTATCTCATGATAAGGCAGTTTTTCTTATGATAAATTAAATGCTTCCGAAAGCAAACGATGACAGGTAAATTTGTAGTTTTTGTTCATGTAAAAAAAAAAAAAAAAGTTGCAATTGCCTAAAGTCGCACCTAATAGGACAAGTGAACTTGAAATGGCTCAAAACTTAACCACGTTTTAAAATAGAAAGTTTTACAGAAATTAGTTTAACAAACTTTTGCTCCCTTGTGCTGTTGTTATTCTAGGACAAACGAGCAAAAAAAGGTCAAATACCATGCAGCATGATAAGATCCCAGACAGCCAACACAGAGTCCCAGCATGGCAGAGAGGTGAAGAGAGTGAGGAACCACTGCATGATAAAATGCAGAGAAGACACCCCAAGATTATTCTAATAAGAGAGAGAGTACAACTCAATTGTCAACATCTGACATCAATTGAATATCCGTAAGGACAGTTGGTATGGCATAACATGCTATAATTCAACTAAATGTATTCTAAACAGCTTTTTTCTAATTATTTTATAGTTAATGCATACAGTACTAAAAATTATTATGCATTCAGCATAAAACATGCAGTTTTTATGATCTCATGTTAATTGAGAAAACATGGTATATTTGTGCATTTAAAAATTGTAACACCACAGCACTATTTAAGTGAACTGCAAGTAGTAAAAACTTGACCAGTCACAGCATCTTAAAATTTATGAAATCTGAGCGAATAAATAAAATGTCCAGGTCCTATCTGATCCAAAATCAATAAAAAAAAAAGGGAAAATAAATTATATTTGGCATTAAGAAAACAAAGACCACCACGATTTTTTGCATTATGACATTATTTAGTGACAATTAAGAACATGTTCATATCCTTGTTATTTGTCAACTAGACGTAGAATGTTATTGCGTAGCCTGACAAATCAATGCTAGTAACTCTTTGCCAACAATACACATATGACATCAAAATTGTTACAGGCAAGTGTAAGGGATAGTTCACCCAAAAATAAAAATTCTCTCATTTACTTGCCCTCATGTCATCCTAGATGTGTGAGACCGTCTTTCTTCTGCAGAACACAAACGAAGATATTTCTAAGAATATTTCAGCTCTGTTGGACCTTACAATACAAGAGAATGATGGCCAGAATGCTGAAGGTCCAAAAATCACAAAGGCAGCATAAAAGTAATCCACACAACTCTAGTGGTTTAATAAAGATCTTCTGAAGCGATGCAATGACTTTGGGTGAGAAACAGATACATATTTAAATTATATTTTTTTTAATTAATTTTACTTTCACTTTCAGAATGTGAAGGGATGTGAGATTGAAAGTAGAGATTTATAGTAAAAAAGAATTAAAATAGTGATCAGTTTCTCACTCACACCTATCATATCGCTTCATAAGACATGGATTTAACCACTTGAGTCATATGGGTTACTTTTATGCTGCCTTTATGTGATTTTTGAAGATTGAAATGTCTGGCCACCATCCACTTGAAGTGTATGAACCAACAGAGCTGAGATATTCTTCTAAAAATCTTTGTTTGTGTTCTGCAGGAGGAGGAAAGTCATACACATCTGGGATGGCATGATGTTAATTTTTGGGTGAAGTCAATTTATAGGGATAGTTTACCCAAAAATTAAAAGTCTGTGAACATTTACGAACTCTCATTTTATTCCAAACACGTGTGACTCTTTTTTTCTCCTATGAAACACAGGAAGAGACGTCAAACAGAATGTTAGCTTTAGTCACCATGGAAAAAAGATGCAGGTATGTTTAGCACTCTGCCCTCTGTTTGATGTAATGCATCATCCTTTACTGTGCATTTTAAGCCTGTGCTGACTGATTTGTCCACGCACTTATAGCTCAGCTTTTCTATCAGCTGCGCTGAGTCAACACAGAGTGAGAAGGAAAACCCTTAATAGTTCACCAAGCAGCACAAATGCTTCAGAGCTGCACTGAGGCGGCAGGCAGCCATGGCTTAAAAAAAAAACAAAAATCCCTCAGGTCTATAAGACACAGTGGCAAATCTGTGAAGGGTGTTATATGTGAGAGGGTTCTTAAGAGAAAGGCTGTGATCTATATAATCCTGGATGACAGAGACATTTGAGCCACTATGTTTTAATACACTATATGGTCGTTTTTGGATATGTGAGGGGGTAAACAAAGCTGGTAAAGGGTAATTTGTGGGAAAGCTCTCAAGATAATGTAATGGAAAACATACTGAATGTTCTGCTGTCCATTCAATTATGGTACCTTTTGATCTAGAGGCTTATGCTTAAATGCCTGAAAATTGTTTTGTAGACAAATAAAATTCGTGCCAAAACATACAGTATATTTCTTTGTAAATCTTCAATGCTACTTCATTTATTTAAGTTTTTTTTATCATTATTATTTAATAAAGGAGTTGGATATAAGTTTTATTTGTTTAACATTTATGGTCAATACATAATTTATAAGATTTGATGACTTTACTGTTATTCTAAAATTAGAAAATGATAGCAGTAACCAATAAGTAGGTGTGCCAAAAAGCTCTTCTTTTCATTACAAAGAGTGTTAGATCCCTTTTCTCACCAAGTGCTGGAAAAGCAGAGGTTTTTTGTGTTTAAGGAGCTGGTGAAAAACCAAGGCTTGATGCTGAATCCTGAAAATCAAACAAAATATGAAAATCAAATGATTTAATCATTTGAGGTCATAGAAACAAGAACTTTAAAAGGATTATTTTTTGTTTAAAATATTCAGTATAGATGAATGAAGTTCTCACTTCTTCATAGAGGAATCAAAGAGCTCTGAAAGATACTTGGGCTTCTCTAACAGAGCCACCAGAGCCCAGAAAGCCTCTTCTTCAGAGAGGATCATCAGGAGCACAGCAGCAATGTAGGACATCCCTTTGCGAAAAACAAAACCATAAGACATCACAGTCCCATTTTGGAAATAAAAAGACTGAACACACTAAATAAGCCCCAATTAAAAAAAAATAAATAAAAAAATGCTGGCTATGAAATGCAAAAATAATAAGTTGGCACTTTACAGCCCTCTTGAGACAACATATTTATTTAGGCTATGTAGAACTGAAATATACTGCTATGCAACCAGTGAAATTACATGCAGATTTCATTGACATCAGTTTATAACAACTAAAGCAACAAGGACATGCACTGTAACCACTAACAAAAAATAAAGTGCCAAAACATACCATGTGTCTTTTAGGACATTGTAGCATTGTAATACCATGTCTTTTTTGAAACAGCACTATGGTATTCTTTGAAGTACCTTGTGCTATGTAAATACCATGGCATCTAAATATTGTTACCATTCAGTACTATGGTTTTTGTCAAAGTACCAGGGTATTACCATCTGTTATAATCATTCCATTTGTTAGGAAAAGCTCAAAGACCTTCAAAGAAAGAAGGTCCATTAAAATCAATTCTTTAATGCTAATATAGTTACAGATATGCATAACAACCAATTTGAAATGCACAATCGGAAAATGAGGGACAATTGGAATTGGAAATACAGTCAGTTCATTACCTTGTACATATCCAATCTGGGGATTATATCTGGCATATGCAGTGAGAACTCTGAAAAGTTTGGCCTGGCCCTCAATAGCTTCAGGACGGTGCCCCATTAGGGTGCGATGGGTTGGAAAAGACCTTTCTTTAAAGACAAATAATATTTCAAATCTATTGTGTACAGTGCAAAACACTCATATTGGGTTAAAAATATTAGTGCAGAGAACAAAAGTGAGAAAATCCTTGTTTTTCTTATGGAAAAAGCTAAAATGTTAAAAGTTACAAGGAATACTGAAGCCGAGACGGCAGAGGACTATAGTAAACTTGAAATACATATTAGAAAGAGATATAGAATGGAAAAGCTAATTGTACAACGCCCCCTTGTGGTTTTCAAGATACTTTCAAACGCTGTCAAAATTTAAACAACAACACTGCAATCTATGCCAAACTACAGCTTCCTCATGAACCTTAAGGGAAATTTCCCTATTCTTTCAGAGGATTTCCTTCACATAAAACTGAGACACTAACAGTACTTTACAGAAGGGGAAAAAACCTGTACCAAATCTGCCCCTATTCACCTCTTCCCTGAAATGATGATCATTCTTAACTTGTAAATATTAAGTTTTTCAAAATGTTGCACAATTAATGGGTTTTCTGTTGTTATGGGAGAGTTTCAACAAACTACAATATTATTCCTAGTACACAGCAGTATGCAGCTTTAATGGTGCATAGAATACCAGGAGGACCTGCTACAGTATATTTGGCAAAAATAGAAGCATATGTACAACCTAAGCACACTCAGTGGAATATTGTAGCTCACAATGCAGTATATTAAAAACAGAATTCTTTAAGTGGCCATCTTAAGGTACTAAACTCACGTAGGTCGAGGGCGATCTGTTTAAAAAGTGTGAGGTCGGTGTTGGGGAGGCCTGATGCTTGTCCGCTGCTGATTTCATTCTCTGTGTCCACTAGAGAGTCTATTGTAGAGATGATACTGTACTCACTGACTCCAAGATCAACCAGAGGTCTACGGATCTCGGCTTGACACACCTAAAATAACCAATGGGTTATGGGTTAAAATCAATTGTGCTTAATTCAAAGCAAGAATACTGTATATAATCATCCATACTCAAATTATGTAATAATGCACCTCATAATCGAAAGAGCTCCCAACTCGGAGACTGTCAATATTTAGGAGGCATTTCCACACTCGCCCACGTATTGCTGGAGGAATCCCAATACGAATAAACCTCTCAATCTGATTTTCAGAAAAAGATGAAGGGGAAAACAAATGAGCATGTACAAATAATAAATTGGGTACTTAGAACAGGATTCTGACACCGTTTGATGAATGAATTTCCCTGATGTTTTCATTCTCGTGCCAGTGATTACTGGATAAGGATTTTTAAAATAATTTAATAAAAATTTCTAGCTGATTAAATATTTAGAGATGAGCACAACAAGGAAAATATATATTCACTATATTATTCAGACTTTTTAAAATTATTAATAATCCTAACTTTTTCAGGCCTAGAATAACCATTTTAAAATCCTCTGCTATTTCCAGGTTTTCCATGACAATGGGAACCCTGTTAAAATGTTTACATATTAAAGGGATACCCAAAAATAATTTACTCACCCTCATACCATCCCAGATGTGTATCACTTTCTTTCTTCTGCTGAACACAAAGATTTTTTTACAAGAATATCTCAGCTCTGTATGTGCCTTTATGTGCTTTTTGGAGCTTCAAATATCTGGTCACCTGCATTGAATGGACAGAGCTGAGATATTCTTGTAAAAATGTTTAACAGAAGAAAACGTGATACACATTTAGAATGAGGGCAAGACATTTTATTTTGGGGTGCATTACGCCTTTAACTGTGGATGGACACCCTCAACTCAAAGTCACTCAATTTGAGGCAAATGTTATCCCATATAATTATACATTTTAAAGGGCAAATGCATACCTGATTTCTGCAGATGAAACTGGATCCATTCCAATAGCTCAGAAATTCACATAACTCTTTCACTTTAATTGGATTAGGCTGAGGGTAGCTGATAAAAAAAGATCATTACAATAATCTCCATACATCTTAATTTGTCAAAAGAACAACACAGCACAAGATAGTACTCGTTAACAATGACACTAATTGATATGAACTTCTTAATCTAATTTTGAATATGATCTGATAGTATGAACTGAACACACAAGCATATATACAAACATAAAACAGATTAAGAAATAAATATATATATCTACCTGTAATCATTATATCGGTGTTGAATTTTCTTGTCTCTTTTCTTGCTGAAAGCAAAGCCAAACTCATCAAATCCAACACTGCTGCTACGGTGTGTTTTGATGCTTTTCGCGCTGCTCGAGCTGCTTTTTCTTCTAATCATGATTCAGGTTCAATTATTTAGTTTGATTTCATTCTGAAAGCGCTTTCCTTTCACATGCGCACTATAAACTCCAACCGACGTTTGAACTCAGCGCCAGATTGTGTCGCTATAAAACAACCCTTCAAAATAAAAGTCCCAACGAGCTATAGAGCAAGTCACAAAGAACAAAAAAAAAAAAAACTTGATTTTAAAAGGACATATAAAAGGACTAATTTATTAAATATTGCTCACACAACAAAATAAAATAAAAAAGAAATAAAAAAACGAATTATATATGGTGGGTATCTGACTTGATGGCTTTTCACATAATGTTAGACGTATAAAAGACAAAACTTTAAATGTTTTTAGGTTGAATTGATGACTAGATTATTATAGAATGTATATACCATTTATAACCAATACACATACAATTTATAACAATTAAATAATTTACTTGAACATAATTTCTATCCAACCAAACTGACACATAATGCCAGATACAAATAAAAGTAAATATAAAAAAAAAGTGTAAGAGGGACTCTTAAATCTGTGTATTTAGTTTGGGAGTGGCATATTATGAGGTTTTGAATTGGGCTAGTTCACTGACACATTTGTAGTTGTTTATATACTGTAAAACACACTTTTGACATACCTTTATACTTTTATTGCTTTAAATGAACAAATCAAGCTGACTTTCTCTATAGCACATAAAACGTTTAACTATAGAAATACACAATTTAAAACCATGCAGGTAAATTAAATAAAAAAAAGACTGCTATGATATACTTGTTTGTGACATCAAAGCAAAACATTTAATTAAAAACAAGCTCTGCCTTTTGAACAGGGAGTCTAGGGTTGGTCTCCTTCAGTACCTGATAATGGAAGTAAACTTTTTGTTCATTAAATTAACTAAACTAGTTTACACCATTATTTAAAACTGACAAATGAAGTGAACTTAAGGTATTCTATAATGCTTGTATTCATTATGTTAATGGTTTGAAAAACCTTCTGTTGAAGCCCAGACTTGAATATGGTCGGTGGGTCTCATGGAATCACATATTAGATTCCTCAGGGACATGTTTAGTCTTTGGATCTGAGCCAACAACAGGGTGGGAGTGTTTGGGAACAGGAACTCCTGCAATATGGAAAGGGAAACAACAGCAAATAAGGTTAAATATTCATTCATTTGAATTCACATCCTCAACTCACTTTTCTCAGCTCACCGTTCCTGAAATTGTCTTGTAGTTTGGATGGAATGTTGTTTTCTTCCAGGTAAGAACCAGGTAAGTCTCGCACCAGCTCCAAAGCCTGTAATCCCATCCACAGTATGTCCTTTTCCCTCTCCAAGTCCTTCAGTTTCTTTATCTACAAATAAAACCATAGACTTCATTCTCTGGGAAAATTCATTGTAATAGGACAGTAAATTTATTTTTTCTTTCAAATGTCACATCAAATGTGCATGTTTAGAAAGCTACACCAAAGATCTTTGCTGAGCAAACAAAATAAATGTAGATTGCATTGTCTTTTTTAAGTAGTTGTGAACCAAAAGGAGAGGAATGTAGTGTTGTACTGTGATATGTGCGAGTATGAAAATAGACTATTACCACTTCACAACTTTAAAAGATGTAGTATTCTATTTTTTTTAAGTTTAATGCAAAACAGTCAGACTAAAAACTTAAAATGAGGTAAAAAATAGATTTTCAAACCAACAAAAAAATATTTGAACAGCAGCACATGACAGACATTTCAAAACTGTGTTAAAGCGTTTAATATTTCCAATATAGATTCACTTACACCAAACCTGTTGACTGAAATTACAGGCTCATATTAAATTATAAGCAAACAAGTGCAATAAATTACAAAGCAAATCGAGAGAATAATTGCAACACTAACCCAGAGGAAGAAACGCAAGACATCCAGAATGTTAAGACTGTTCCAGAGGGGGACAACGACCACTGTGTAGTATGCCATTGGAGATGAGGAGGAAAGATTATATTTGGGAAGAGAAGAAATGTATAGACCGAGAAGACGAGAGGAGAGGCGGAGAAGGTAAAGAGAAGAGAGAGAGTACTGATGATTCGCTGTCAAACCCCACTCTAGTGAGGGAGAGAAAGAGGTCACAGTTCACACAACTACTAATAAAGACAGTGAAGTTAAGAGAAGTTTGAGAATAGATGAAAAATAAACAGAACAAATAAATGGATTAAACTGCTTTTAATATTCAACAAGAGCAAATATTACACATTTGGCATATTTAACAATAACATAAAACTGCTGCTTGACACGAAACGCTCAAAGTTTTGTCTCAAAACAACCTCTATAAAAACATTGAAATGTCAGTACAAACAGAATGTAGAATACATAATGAATTAATATTTTGAACATTTGTAATTGTTTTTTAACATTTAACAATAATGAACATTTTATCTGATAACATCATTTCTCCTTCTCTCGATCTGTGCCATTCTCTTCGTTCAGTGGGTAAGGGGTTAGATCCAAGGTGAGAAGACGGCTGAACATGCATTCATCAAACTGTGAAGACAACAGAAAGAGTTGCATGGAAAGAAAGAATGAGGGAAGATCTGGACAAATGAATTAAAAGACCTCCAAAATTTGAAAGACTTTTACATTTCGCTTGGGTAATAAGACAGTTTAAGTGTGTTTATGTGTGTACCATTGAGTAAACCCCAAGCAGAGCATCTGCCCGTGAGTAGAACTCCTCTTTTAGAGAGATGACAATGATTTGGCTGCTCTCTTTGGACATCTCACGGAAAAATCCTGTAACCTGCATGGAAACAGACAACATGATTCTCCTTACATACTTAAAAGAGGATATAAAAACAACAGATGTGGTTGAAACTTGAGAGCCGTTTCAGAAATTAACTTTTCCATTAGGGGTCAATATTTGTCCCCTAGATTTGATCTTAAGGCCACGTCCACATTAATACGTTTTTTTGAAAACGCATCTTTTTCTCTACGTTTTGGCCTTTTGTCCACACTGAAATGCCGTTTTTGACAGCAATTTATCGAAGTTGATACATTTGAAACTGCCATCTTTGCTTTGTAGTGTGGACAGGGAAAATGGAGATATATTTGTTGTAATGTGACAGTTATGTGATCCACTCAACCCAAAACAATCAAGATGGTGCCCCATGTGTTGTTGTGCCTGTTATTCACTTTGACGGCATTGTTACAGATATATGTTACTTTGCACAACCTTCACATTCCACTCCTTTAAAGGTGACTGCATGTTTCCTTGGAATTGCTGTCTGGCAACAGAACATGAGGACAATTCCGTTTCAGACCGTACATGGAACAGCGATTTAAGAGTTTTCATATGATTAGCAGAAGAGCAAATTTTGGCAAACGCTTGAAAACAGCAGTGTGGACTGAGAGAAAACGAAAATGCAGCTTTCAGATATATCCGGATTAGAGGTCGAACGATATATAATTTTTGAAGATTAATCAGCACCGATAACAGATTTCTGGAAATATCGGTTATCGGCAAAATCCACATTGATAGCTTTTCACCTTTGCGTCTGGTGCTGAAGCGGCTGGGAAGGGTCCGCTGTCGTTATACAGTATCAGAGCAGCCTCTAGAGGTGAAATAAAAGTATCACTTCACAGGTGTTTGTTTTGATACATGAGACTACACTCTGCATGGAGCGGAACACTTCAGATGCGGAATAAAAAAACATCAACAACGAAAAGGTATATATCAGTACACTACAGTACACATTGTCATATCATTATAAAGTGATTAATTTGTTGACTAGATGCATTAGTAGAGAAGTATGTTTGTCAACAAGGCTAAGAGGACACCCCCCCCCCCCCCCCATTTTACTTTTGACATAACATTTGAGAATATATTCTGACTAAACTTTTTATTTATTTCTTTTATGCACATTGGTTGAAAATGAAATGCTCTTAACAGCCAGGATAGGACTGTTCTATGCAATAATATAACTGCTGAATGGTTTATGTACTTATTGTGCCCTCTTGTGGACTAAGGAAACAACGTCAATTTAAAAATCAGCTGACTTTAAAATTTGAATATTAGTTCATATATATATATATATAATATATTTTAAAATGATTTAAAAAAGTACAATACATTTTCATGGTTCAGTTAATACTGTGTTATTTTTTTCATTCAGTATCAATTTTAAAAACTATCGGTTGATTAATCGGTTATAGGCAGGTACAGCCCAATTTAGTTATCGGTATCTGTAAAATCCACTATCGGTCAACCTCTAATCCGGATTAATGTGGACGTAGCCAAAGTGACATTTTATTACCTTTATGAGTGCATATTTTTATAACCAAATAAAATATGCATTATGTCATCCTTTATCATCTGAATAATTAGATCTAATATTATATGATACACGAAAGAACAACATAAGAACACAAACATTTTCTTGCCACCAACATTGAAAGTTTTGGGGGCATTTTGATCACTTTAGGTGGCATTTTTTTCCTGAGTCCCTGTTCATTTCTGACCCTGGAAGTGGCATTGAGGTGATAAGGCTGGTCTTACAGAAAAAAAAAATATTTTTCAGGTAACCTAAAACATTTTATTTGAAGCTGAGATCAAGTAGAAATAGATCATTGAGGTAATAATTACTATTTATAATTTACAGTGTACCTTGCCGATGTTTGTGTTGTCCAGGGCAGCATCCACCTCATCAAGCACAAAGAATGGAGCTGGTCGAAAGCTAAAATTAAACAAAACAATACAGCTGCTTCTCCTGAAATCTACACATTGTTTCAGTCTGTTGTATTTACTTTCATTGAAATTGATTGATTTTTCACCCACATCATATGTCTGTCTTTACAGTATATGGGTTTATGTTGAATTTTTCACCTGTGAATGGCAAAGACCAGAGCAAGAGCAGCAATGGACTTTTCTCCTCCTGATAAATTGTCCATAGCCATGAATCTTTTACCAGGAGCCACACAGTTATAATTGATGCCATCCAGGTAGGGCTCATTTGGATTCTCAGCACTGAGGATGGCCTAGATATGTGTACATTGTTCATACAACAACAACAACAACAGCAACAAAACAATTGAGTGAATGATTAAGTGAGTGAGAGTGTGAGTGAATTAATGTGTAATTGAGTAAGTGATTGACTGATTGAGTGTATGAGTGAGTGAATAAATGGATTTATAGTTCAACCAAATGAAAGGTACAGTTCAACCAAAAGTGAAAGTTCTGGCATTATTTACTCACCCTCATGTAATATCGTATGTATAACTTTCTTTCTTCTGTGGAACACAAAAGGAGATGTTAGGCAGAATGACAGCTTCAGTCAGATTAAATTTCATTGTGTGGGAAAAAAAGAAAAAAAGAAGTAGTGATTGAGGCTACCATTCTGCCTAACATCTCCTTTTGTTTCACAGAAGAAAGGGTCATACAGGTTAAACAACATGAGGGAGAATTTGCATTTTTAGGTGAACTATCCCTTTAAGAATTAAAAGAACCCTACAGAGATCCTGACCTGTGCACTGGTGTTCCTGCAGAGTTTTTTATAGATCTGGTCGATGGTGACAGACACTTGTTCAAAGCACTGGCTAAACAGATGGAAGCGTTGGGCCTTCACCTGCTCATACTCTTGACAGCATTTCTTAGTGGTGTGTGTGCTGGTCTCAAATGCTGATCCACAGGGTATGGAGGGGTAATGACACAGACATGAACAATGGAATGTTTCATGTGACTAAGAATGACAGGTTACACAGAAAATAGATTTAAAAAAATGGAAATTATAAAATGATAAAGTGCTAGATGATATTGTGATGATGATATTTGTAACCTAACCATACTTCAGGAACAAAACTGTTAAAAAATGTCCCATAAATTAACTGATCTGACAAAACCTTTCTGGATATATCCCCAAAGGGAAAAGTTTTTTTATTTTATGGTTAGTTGTCTTTAGTATTACAATTTGTTTCATTTAAAAACTAAATAAGTCTATAGGTGATTCCCCATTAATTTAGCTTGGTAAAAATGCATGTGCGGCTTTGGTTTTACTACCTTTGTAAATAATAGCAAACTAATGTCTTAATGTCTAATGTTCAAATTGAAAACTGCAAAAAAGTGTAGTTTTAGGGGTATAAAAAATGTGTGTGCATTGTCCTGTACCATCCATGACTTCGCGGAAGCTGTCTTTCACTTCTCTCATCTTTTCTAGTGCTTTCAGGTTGGGAGCTCTTGACACCATGATCATACACTCCAGAGAGGAGATACCTTCTTTGAGTTTCTCTAACTCAGCCTCCACTTCACTCTCATCAGTCAGGGCCTACACACACACACACACACACACACACACACACACACACAAAACTAAGGTACTGCAAAAGATTAACATACTAACAAATTAGAACTTAACTGCAACATATAACAGCCAATTTGACTGACATCCCCGATGTAGTGCAATGAATAGCAGATCAAGTATTGTTAGATCTAAGTGAGACTGCTGTTAAGTACATGTTTTTACCTTAAGGCCCCTGTCCAGTGCTGAATAATCAAAAACCATCTGTGCCTCTCGTTCATAAATGTCCAGTGTGCTGATGCTTTGAGATTCAGAGTCCAGCTACAGTTGAGACATAATTACAGCAAAGATTAGCAATCAGAAGAACACAATTTTCTATATCTATACAATCAAAGTACATACCGGAAGTTAGCAACACTGCTGAAATTGCCTGCAGCACCTTTAAAGTTGATGTAATATTTTTAAATAAAATGATCTATTGTATCAGCTTAATATAGAAAAATCTAAGCCATTTGTTGGTTGATTTCACCTAAAAGTGTAACATACTGGCACTGTGCTCCTATCGAAACATTACTCTGTTTGTTTGATCAGCCCATCCAGCCCAATCAACACTGGCTCAACCAATGGCATGAGTTTAGGGTGGTACAATCTGTTTGTACCACCAAAAAAGATAGGGTGAAATTTATGGAATCAGTGATTAGATTTGCAATTCCATTTGGTGATATAAGTGGTGCAGAAATTACACACTTCAGCTATAAGGGAACAATCTGTGCCGCTTTCCTTGGTTCCTCTGCCTGGTTCTCTCTGTCTGTACCTGTATGTCACTGATGTCATCCAATGCACCTGACAGCAGTCTCAATGGTAGGGCCTCTATTTTACAGCCCAGCAGCATGTTGTGTTTGCCCAGTCTGAGCTGTTCTAGGAATGTCTCAGTGCTGATTGTTTCCTTCTGAAGCTTCACCAGCACCCTGCAGAAACAGCCAATAAAGATATAAAAATGTATACGGCTGCTGAGTAATGTGCTGTAAAACATTGAAAGATTTTAAGCATCGTTTATCCGATCAACTATTAATTATAATCAGAGTTTCTACACATTTTGACCAATGCATTTACATTACTTTTCCATTAGTTTCTGATTTTTTAATAAGTATTTTAGGAAATCATTCAAATTCAGATCAATTCACTAATTAATCAAGTTTTGCTATATACAAAGCAATATCCAGCGATGACATATTTTATTGCAGAGCTTAACTACAAAAATGTATATTCATTAAACACAGTTCAATGATTTTTCAGATTGTTTACATTTCCATAACTTTTTAGGCCTGGAAAGGGACCCAGATATTTCTGTAAAGGACCTGTATCATGTTCTGAGACTCACCTGCTTCTCTCCTGGAGGCCTTTAACTTTATTGTCAAGCTCAGCCTTTGCATCATTAATCGAAGTTGTCTTTTCCACTAGTATGTTGTTTAGTTCCATGAGTTTAGACTGAGTCTCCTCCACAGCTATCATAAGTCTGTCCTCCTCCTTGTGGAGAAGTGAAGAATAGACTGCAATACTTAAAGGGAAAGTTCACCCAATAATCAAAATTCTGTCATTATTTACTCTCCCTAATGTAGTTCTAAGCCTGTATTACTTTCTTTCTTCCATACATTTAAAGTGAATGGTGGCTGAGGCTAACATTCTGCCTAACATCTCCTTTTGTGTTCCACATAAGAAAGAAATTCATACAGGTTTGAAGCAACATCACAGTGAGTAACTCAAAATAACCAGAACACAGAACTTTGTGGAATATAAAAGTGGAGTGAGTCAGTTTGCCTCTTTCAGGCTGAAAATGATGTTCTCCTCATTTTGGATGGTCTCTTCAATCTTCTTCATCTGTTTAATATGTTTCTGCAGCTGGGCCTGCTCATACTCCAGCTGAGTACCGAGACGGGTACGCTGGGACTCAAACTGCAGGCTGAACATTCAGGACATTTAATTAGCAAGATTTAGTTCATAGCATATTTCATGCTGTATTACACTGCTCTCTGGAATAATTGAGTTTTCTTGGTAAATTACGTCAATCTCTGGTCATATATTTAAAAAAATTGAAGTAGCTCTGTAATATGTGAGAAAAGTGAGTCTGTCGGTTATTACCGCAAACTAAAGCGCTTTAGGATAACACAAAACCCTGATGCTTCCTGATCATCCTGTTGGAGTTTTGCTGTAATAACCAGCTAACTGTACATTATCCTTTACATACTGTACAAATGCAGTTAAGTTAATTAGCTGTTATCAATTTGTTAAGTTAGTTTCTGTTATAGATCATTTACATGAGCATCTTGTATTTGTGCAGGTCTCACCGCTTCTTCTCAAGATCCTGTTGTAGTTTGAGATAATCCTGTTCGTATTCACGGATGTTTGCAACACCGATATCTGCACAGAAGTCTGCAAACACAGCATCCTCTATCTGCAGGAAAGATCAATCCACCAAAGAGAAAAACATACTATATTAAAGGTAGAGAGAATGATTAGAAAGGGTTTCCATGACTGTGGTTAACATTAATGGAAAATGTTCCAGTGACCAAGATTATATGCATTTAAGAAGTTTTATTCCAGGGTTTTTGAAGAAAGATGATTTTCTTACTTCGCTTAAGTGATTAAGAGAAAGTGGTTAAACACACCTACGTTTCTCCTTGAGAATGCGGCCTAATGTGGCCATGTAAACACATGAGCACAGTTCTGATGGGTGTTTGAATAGGGCGCATGTGCATGAACAGACTGAATAAGAAATTTCATAGGATGGACCCTAACAAAACAGTGGAAAGAATTCAACATTTCTGGGAGTTGTGGGAAAAATACATATACTATAAACTATACCCATTTATACACAACAATGTAAAATATCGAATGTCCCTCATGTTCGCGTACTGTATATGCCCTGGTACATTGGGGGAATCCTAGAGTTTGACGTCAAAGAGGGGAAACCCCACAATTGCAATGCAATTCCGCTGCAGGTTGTGACAGAAAGTCAAGGAAACTAAAACAGCAACTACTCTGAAAAATCTGGAATTAAAGCAAAGACAAACTGAGAAAAAAATTGCAAAGTTTTCATCTGATCCCATGTTTGTTATTTACACAAGCGTCACTGGGAAATAACATTGCTGTGGAGAAAGCTGCTTACTGACTGAGCCGCATGTATATGGAAGTAAAAAGTATGGCGTTTATACAGTGCATGTAAACCGGAAGGCTGCTTTCCCACAATAACCCTGCTTTCCTGCAATAAATTGCTTTCTGATATCATGTAAAGCAGACAATGAAAATCAAATGACCTGATGGATTTTGTCTTTGACGGCCTTCATTTCATAGTCTTTTAGGTCAACACTCTCGGTCTGTATCTCAATCTGAGCTTCGAGGTTAGAGAGCTCACTCCAGAGTTTGGAAATCTCCTGTAGTTTACACAAACACACACATACACACACACCAAGATATGGTTCACAACAATTGTTTAAATGTAAAGGATTGAGTTTAAAAAAGAGAGAAAAAGAACGAGAAACAGTGTTTGTGACTTGCAGCCTGACTAGCTGGGATGTTCTTCTTGCATATGGAGTCCAGTTCTGAGTTAGAGTATTTAAGGCGAGTCTGGATTCCCTGAGATTGAGCCCTGATTTGCTTCAGCTCCACCTCCTTACGTCTCAGCTTCATCAGATTCTATACATACAGTATATCAACATAAATTCAGGCAATACTGCACATAACAAAACACTAATACTGTGGCTGAACTAGGTGTGACGCAATAAATAAAACGATAGGAATCTCTATAAATCTCTTCCATGTTAATCTGAGATTTTGCCCTAGCTATCTGTGACCGTGACACATGACTTTACATTTTAATGGTCACTTTGTTTCTAATTCTGTCGCTTCATGCTACATTTAAAATGTATTGGTCCAAAATCATGCTCCACATACATGTGTATTAAACATCAAATAAATCAGAATGGCAGTTTTTTGTTGCTTTAAACACCTTTAAAGGAATATAAAATATGCAAATACGTTTTGTCTTAATTAGGGACAATATACAGCATCTACTATTTTAGAATTTATAACCTAACAAGCCAAACTTCTTTTTTTTATGTTTTGCTTAAAAGTGTGTTTGTGCTTTCTTTCTTTAAAATAAATGCAACTTTGTTTGATATTTTGTTTATTAATGCACTGATCCATACATTTTTAATTGTGGATTTTATGTGTCTAAACTGAATATCTATGGGTCTATTTGCACTCTTTGAAACTTACACGCAGCTCAGATGCCAGCTGCTCCTTTTGCTCCCTTAGTGTGTTCATGTCTTTCTCCTCCCAGCGCCGAGCTTTACTGCGAAGGTCCACAGAGCCCCCTGAGATCACCCCAGACTTGCGGAACAAGGTTCCATCAAGAGCCACTGTCTATCCAGTCAAGACATTTTTACATTTACCGGCAAAGATATTTACTTAAAGGCATAAATGTATATAATAAAAAACCCTGTTCACATAAGCACTCTGCTCAACATCATTGCTCTAAAATGATGATCTTACGTCATGCAGATGCTTGCACTCACCTGATGGCGTTCTGGGCCATCAAAGGCAAGGTGTCGGGCATCTCTCAGAGTCTCACAGACCAAGGAGTTCCCGCACACATACTGCACCACCCTCTTCAGCTGAGGGGCATTCTGAGCACACTGAACCACATCAACCAACATCTTGGCTGTCCGCACTTCCCTTAGACGCTCGTTCAGGGGACGCACCTGATGCATATAAGGCAAAGAACAATTTATAATGTTAAAAACTAGTCATTTATGGTGACATTTGATAGAAAATTATGCTAGATTATTCTTCTGTATTTCCTTTGGTTATTTTTGACCATATGAAAAGCCATTTGGCAGAGTGATTCCTGCACCTCTATTTAGGAGGAGCCCTGCACCACTATAAAAACAGCTTTGTTTTGTTTAGAATGAGGATAAGAACAATTCTCCTCCCACTGCAAAAACAGCATTTAGTAGAAAACACTACAGATTAGGGCTGGTATTGCCAGTCATGTCACGATACATATATCACAATTTGATATATTGCGATACATCACAATATCATGGTTCGATTTTCTTATGATTCACATACTTTCAATTTCATTTCAATTCATATTGTCATATTTAATTTCAGTTATGTTCATTTTGCTTACATCTGAAAGAAATTCTCTCTCAGCTTGTGGTTTTTTATCTCTAGTTATTCATCACTCTGGTCAAGTTTTAGCTTTTAATGTATACAAATGTAATGTATTCCATCAATATGATGACAAAAATTTCATGTGTGTGTGTGTGTGTATAGCTTAGGAAATTCCAGAAAATTATGTCAAGCCTTTAGACAATTAGCTTCTGGTAGGACATGTACTGAATTTAAGGTGTACCTGTGGATTTATTTTAAGGCCTACCTTCAAACTCAGTGCCTCTTTGCTTGACATCATGGGAAAATCAAAACAAATCAGCTAATATCTCAGAAAAATATTGTGGACCTCCACAAGTCCGGTTCATCCTTGGGAGCAATTTCCAAATGCCTGAATGTACCACGTTCATCTGTACAAACAATAGTACGCAAGTATAAACACCAAGGGACCACGCAGCTATCGTACCCCTCAGGAAGGAGATGCATTCTGTCTCCTAGAGATGAACATAGTTTAGTCCGGAAAATGCAAATCAATCCCAGAACAACAGCAAAGGACCTTGTGAAGATGCTGTAGGAAACAGGTAGACAAGTATCTATATCCACAGTAAAACGAGTCCTATATCAATATAACCTGAAAGGCTGCTCAGTGTGGAAGGAGCCACTGCTCCATAACCAGTATAAAAAGCCAGAATACAGTTTGCATGTGCACATGGGGACAAAGATCTTACTTTTTGGAGAAATTTCCTCTGGTCTGATGAAACAAAAATGTAACTTTTTGGCCATAATGACCATAGTTATGTTTGGAGGAAAAAGGGTGAGGCTTGCAAGCCAAAGAACGCCATCTCAACCGTGACACATGGGGGTGGCAGCATCATGTTGTGGGGGTGCTTTGCTGCAGGTGGGACTGGTCCACTTCACAAAATAGATGGCATCATGAGGAAGGAAAATTATGTGGATATATTAAAGCAACATCTCAAGAAATCAGCCATGAAGTTAAAGCTTGGTTGCAAATGGGTCTGTGACCCATGGGACAATGACCCGAAGCATACCTCCAAAATTGTGTCAAAATGGCTTAAGGACAACACATTCAAGATATTGGAGTGGCCATCACACAGCCCTGACCTCAATCCGATAGATAATTTGTGTGCAGAACTGAAAAAGCGTGTGCGAGCAAGGAGGCCTACAAACCTGAAGCTTGTGGAAGGCTACCCAAAACATTTTGACCCAAGTTAAACCATTTAAAGGCAATGCTACCAAATACTAACAAAGTGCATGTAAAGCTGAAATAAATAATTCTCTCTACTATTATTCTGACATTTCAGATTTTTAAAATAAAGTAGTGATCCTAACTGACCTAAGAAAGTTTTCTATGATTAAATGTCAGGAATTGTGAAAAACTGCGTTTAAATGTATTTGGCTACGGTGTAGGGCTGCACGATTTGGACAAAAAGTCCTATTGCGATTATTTTGAAAAATATTGCGATTTGAACTGCGATTATGAAGGCTGCTGGGTTTTTACACTTGAGCCTTCTTAAAAAGAACCAAACTGAGACCTTTTTTCAGTTCAACCACAAACAAATAAATGTATAAACAGTGAAACAAAGTCTTCTTCATATCCAAATGTTACCATCCACCATGTACCTGTTTTTGTCCATTTTGTGATAGGGTCTCAGCCCACTAATAATCATCATTAGTTTTTGAAACACAGTCAACTTGAATATCCATTTTAGGAAAGAAAATAAAACAATATGTAACAATATAATACTTTATTAACATTTTACAAACAAAGTCTTCCACAATGTAAAGATAGAAATGCACTAATATCACCTATTCTAGTAACAGTAAATGTTTCCCAAAGTCTAATTGTAAGGTTGACATATTGAAAGAATTAGTCCCCATAGGTTGAGTATTCATTTCTTATTTCTATATTAATCATTTTACATTTAAAATATTCATCTTATAACATTATTTATGCATTTGCAACTGCTGTGTAAATGCATTTATTCCTGCTCTGTGAAAATACACCTAATTGATACTTCAGATGCAGCTTCTGTTTGCTGTTACCTTTGCTGTGTAAAGATGGCTTTAGTCTAAATAGGTTAAGTGTTCATTGAAAAGGGCATTCAATCTTTTAAACTCTCATCCTCCCCGATATTAATCAGCTGGTAGACTGTGGCTTCCACTTTGATACAGCAATCGTGAGCTGCGTTCGGGATTTGCTTCAGAGCATCAACGGCCAGTGTCCAGTGCTGCTTTGATCTCCACAGGAAAAGTGGAGTGATATTTAAGACTTGACGTGCTTCGGTGGTAATTAAAATACACTGATAATACTTGCTCAAACAATAGCGTTAAAAGGTCCTTTCTCCATAATTTTATCACTGACAGCACTGTTGTGGTGTGTCCTTCACAGTAATGACTCCGGGCGGACACATTACAAAGGTTCAGCCCTCCCAACAAGTGTTTATGCTGTTTTTAAAATTAACGCATTCAACTTTTTGTATTAATTCCATGCGATTAACGCATTAATTTCAACAGCTCTAATATATATACTGTTGAAATCGGACGTTTCATCACAATATGATCTTGTATCGATTCTCTTGGCCTGCGATGCAATATTTGCCGATACTCTATAGTCTGCCGCGATACGTTTTCAATTTGATTCGATTCAGGGCCCTGCAAACGATATTCCGATATTATGTGCCTATGTTACAAAATCAATTAAAAACGTTTTGCCCTCAAATGCAACCAATATATAATTTGAAAATTTTATTGTGCTCTCTGAAAAGTGCAAATTTAGTATTCACATTGGAGGAGCAAAATAACATAACAAAATAAGGTACTTCAGATGTTGACAAAAATTATACAGACAATAATTTAAAACATAATGTCACACACAAGTGATCATCAATTGTTTGATTACAGATTATTATTCAGTTTAATCCAATTCAAAGTACTTACATAATCATGACTTGTTTCCAACTATCCGCAACTTCCACGGTTGTAACGAAAACTTCTGTTATACTTAATTGGGATAAATGTTAGTAAGGTTGTTGATGTGCACATGTGTAATGTCTCATAACCGATGCTAGTGCTGGGCAGCAGGTAATTACTCTTTCCCTCATTTGTGCAGTTCAGAAAGTCGGTGTTTTCCAGACGTTTCACATGATGGTTGAACTGCTCCATGGTACATTTAAATAGCAAATTCTGATGTAAAGTTCAAATGAGTCGCATGCGCAATGATATCTATGGAAGCCTGAATGAATCACGCATGTGAGCCGCTCTGCGTTTGTCACGAGAGCTCGCATTTTAAGGAGCGCCAGGTTGATGTGCTCGCACTGATCCTGTCACTGGTCTGGAGCTCGAGTTTTGAACCGCGGCCCTCTGAATCTTTGAAGTGCGCTACCATGCAAGCTAATCATATTGGAATAAGTGTATATATGTAGGTGGGTCTGTAATATAAGTGTTAAAATGTATAATATTTCAAAATATTCGTGTGGCACGGTGGAGGCTTGATTAGCCTAATACGGGACCTGGAGTGTTGAGTCACGAACCGGCCCCGCCCTCCACCGTGCCACAATTCATTAGACTAAAAGTGTCTCGATATCATAACATAGCAGGGTATTAGTAACAGAGCCTACAGAGAGGAGGTGCACACTCTGACACGCTGGTGTCAGGAGCACAACCTCTCCCTCAACGTCAGTAAAACCAAGGAGCTTGTGGTGGACTTCAGGAAGAAAGACAGAGAACACAGCCCCATCACCATTAATGGAGCACCGGTGGAGAGAGTCAGCAGCTTCAAGTTCCTCGGTGTCCACATTACTGAGGAACTCACATGGTCCGTCCACACTGAGGCCGTTGGGAAGAAGGCTCACCAGCGCCTCTTCTTCCTGAGACGGCTGAGGAAGTTTGGAATGAACCAACACATCCTCACACGGTTCTACACCAGCACCGTAGAGAGCATCCTGACTGGCTGCATCACCGCCTGGTACGGCAATAGCACCGCCCACAACCGCAAAGACCTGCAAAGGGTGGTGCGAACGGCCAAAAACATCATCGGAGGTGAGCTTCCCTCCCTCCAGGATATATATAACAGACGGTGTGTGAATAAAGCTCGGAGGATTATCAAAGACTCCAGCCACCCGAGTCATGGGCTGCTCTCACTGCTTCCATCAGGCAGGCGGTATCGCAGCATCAGGACCCGCACCACCCGACTACATGACAGCTTCTTCCCACAAGCAATAAGACTTTTGAACACATGATCTCTCACGATCTACAATCAGCACTGCACTTTATAAATCCTCATTCTGTCAATATATTCTCCCAATTCAGTTAGTGTATATATATATATAAATATATTTATACCCGTATCTAGTGTGTGTATTCTACATTGTGTGTATTGTGTACATTTGTTATGTAAATTGTTGTGTAGGTATGTGTACATTTGTTATGTAAATTGTTGTGTAAGTTTGTTATGTAAATTGTTTTGTGTAATATGTTGTTTATTGTAAAGTGGTTTATGTCTCGTCACTGTCATGACTGCTATGTTGCTCGGAACTGCACACAAGAATTTCACCTGCTGTTGCACTCGTGTACACAGTAGTGTGACAATAAAGTGATTTGATTTGATTTTGATTTGATTTGAACAGAGAGAAAAATAAGTGTTTATAAAGTCATAATCAGCCACTGAATTCATAATTTGAGTGAAAAGTCATGTGACATTCCATCCACATGTAAAAACATCAGTCACTTTTACACACTAAAAGCTCTTCCGCTCTTTTCTCTCCATGATGAATAAGGTAGACTCACATGCCGATGCTGAAGTAAACGAAAAACATACCCCTTTCAATCAGTCGGTCGGTACAAGTACCAGGTCATTCAGTTTGTTTATGAATGAGAAGTTTCATGAATGCCGCTTCTTACTTTGCATGCGCAAAGCACGTGATTGGTCAGTGATAGCTGTATCCGATCAAGAGATCTGCCTCTTGGCAGATTGACTGCTGCTGTAATCAATCATGAGGGTGTAAGCGCCCTTAACCGCTGATGTTGTTTCACAATTAGTAGCCACCAGCAGTAAAAAAAAACTACAAATTTGTTTATTTGACTCCTATTCCGAGTCAGATCATAACCATGTTTTTGTGCTTGTAACGGAAACCTTGCTAGCAACACAGTAAAATGGTTATATTAATATTTTCCAGAACAAATTATTATTTTTCCAGGACATTTAAGTACTGTATTTTCTAACTTTCCATGACTGGAAAACTGCATTGCAAAATTCCAGGTTTTCCAGGATGCGTGGGAATCCTGTCTCAGCACACAGAGAAAGGATGCTGAACTCAGTGCTGAACTGGTGAGTGAAATCTGAAATATTACCAGGCAGTGGCTAATTACAGACATTTTAAGTCTTGTCTATGAGTGATATTCTCTCATTGTAAAGGGCTGTGCAAAGAATAAAAGATTGATTTGAGGATTTTAAGAATATATATCTATATAATAAAATGAAGATTGCAGTTAGTCTGAAAATGTATATTTTTACACGGCCCTAGTGCCAAACACATGAGCGAAGACCAGCGTGTCCCGCAAGAGAAAAATGGTCAGTTTCAGTTCCTCTCACGCCTCATAGTCTCTATCTCATTAGTTCACTCTGAGTTTGCACTTATTCAGACGATATGCTTCATCTTTATTGAACTGTTGGACATTATATGAATACGCAAATAGTTGAATAAAAATATCGATACAGGAATCTAAAGTATCAATACAATATTTTAAGGAAAATATCACAATATATCGATATTTGAAAGTATTGGCACAGCCCTACTACAGATTTATATGTTTTTTCCTCAAGTGTGGCTACCATATAGCAATGTCAAATAAGTTCAAGCATCAAGCAGTTCAAGCTCTCTATATTAAACTCAGAATGGAAAATTAAAGAAATAAAAGCATTCAAAAATTATATTTGGCAATTAGTGTTATTTTACTCACATCTATATAGTCAATAGGGAGAAATGTCTCTGGTTCAGCTCTCTCCTCTTTCAGAAATCTGATGCAGTCATAAGCCACTTTGGCAGTCGTAACAACAATAGCATTCATGTTCTTGCCAAACACCTTGGTGACGGCAAGCTGATATTTTTTGTGGATGGGTTGGCATAAGTCAACCAGACGGCCATACTGAAAAGAGTCAAGAAATCATGAACAGCAGAGATTCTCATTGTGTTACCACTACTGGTCATAAAATGAATAGCACATGCTGATCGAACATGATACGCTGGTTATGTTTAGAATGGAATACTACCTTACTTCTAACTGAATACTACACACTGTATACTGACTACTATTTGTTTTTAAATAGTAAGTGAAAAAGTATGCATAATTATGTGTAAAAATGTCCTAAAAATTATTAATTTTATTGTAATTGTCATTGTATTGTAAGAAGTCAGAAAATATGCCTATTTGTGTGCATACTGTGCACAGTATACATACTATAGACTGCAAATACAGAAAGTGTTGTATGCTAGTAAATTAAAAAGAAAAAAAAGAGAAAAAAAAGGGTAAGGTAAATATTCTTCTGACATTTTGACCTAATTCTGTTTAAACCGACAATACTAAAAAAATCAATCCATTGATAAACAAATAACAAATAACAGTTAATAAGCTTTAATCTGCCATAGTGACATTAGGGGCTGTGTAAAATTGTACAAGTGTTACAGTACCACCATATCAGGGTATAGTCTTCTGAGGCTTTCCAGGACTTCATCTCGTTTCTGCTGCCGTCGGTTCTCCTGGCTGTCCAAACGAGCATTCTGAAGCTCGGTCAGCACCCGTGCAAGTTCCTGGTTCACCTCCTCCGATCGCATACGGCCTCTCTCAAGCTCTTCTGCCAGTTGCTCCTCCTGCTCTCGTTGCTCCTCCAGGGATTTTCTGCAGTAAACATGAGTAACAAACTCTTAACAAAGCTTGCGTGTTCCACGGAAGAAAGAAAGTCATACAGGTTTTGTATGAACATAATGAGGTTGAGTAAATAATGATTACCTTTAATTTTTACATTTATGCATTTGGCAGACACTTTTATCCAAAGCGACTTACAGTGCACTTATTACAGGGACAATCCCCCGGAGCAACCTGGAGTTAAGTGCCTTGCTCAAGGACACAATGGTGGTGGTGGCTGTGGGGATCGAACTAGCGACCTACTGATTAAAAGTTATGTGCTTTAGCCCACCACCACGCCAGGTTTTTAGGAGAAAACACACTTAAACAATATCCCTAATACAAATCAAAGATTCAGATATTTTGGCTTTCTGTTAGAAATAAGAGGCACTATCCACTCAATAGGGAGGATGAAAGAGTGTGACGTACGTAGAAGTGTTGGCATACTCTTCCAGCTTTTCTGCCCTTTTGCTGAGATCTTCAAGCCGACTTTGAGCATGTTTAATATTCATCTGCAAACAAGAGCTGTAGTCATTAAATATTTGCTTGACCATCTATAAAATACAGCAACTGCCTTCTGTTTTACTCATATAGAGAGAAACCCACCTGTATCTCAGTCTTCCTTCTGAGGTCAAACTGAAGCTTCTCACTGTCGGCCTTCACCTCCCAGTGCATCTTCTCTGCATTCTGGGTTAAAACGGCTCCCTTTTTCCTGGCCAGCTCTTTGAGCTCCTTATACCGCTCCGCCTACAACAGTACAAACAGTGTTTTGAATAATATAGTCATTATGAAATCGAAAGAGACCCTTTTTACTTAACAAAATGTCCCTGGTCTTATTGTACACAACTGCATATTATTCTATAAACAATGTTTGTTTTCATAATCTTTAATCTAACAGGGTTCCCACATCTGTTGATCAATTGGCTTTTTCATTATATTTCCATGAGTTTTCCATGTGTTTGTGATTACTGGATAAGTTTTTTTTTTTTAATTGATGGAAATTTACAGAACTTGTGAAATGTGTTATGCATCATTTCATGTTGTCTTTAAAGAGAGAAACCAAATGCTATATTATTCTCTCTGTTTTACCTGGGCCTCCTCTAGCTGCACTCTAGCTCCTCTTTGAGCCTCCTCCTGCTTCATCTGTTTCTCACAGACCCTCCAGGCTCTCTCCAGCTCAGCTATCTCGCTCCTCAGCTCCTCCAGCTCCTGCTCCTTCTTGGCCTGCTGACTTTGGTTCTTCTGAAGCATTCGACTAGCCTCCTCTACTTTATGCTCATGGTGGGAGGTGTTCACTTTAGCTTTGATGTACTGAGGTTTCTGCTGATTTTGAATCTGCTCCTGGGATCTGGAACGTGAACAATTAAAAAAAAATGTATACATTTACTTTCTTCTGCATTTTTGGAACAACATTTCAGCTCTGTAGGTCCAAGTGAATGGTGGTCAAAACTTTGAAGCTACAAAAATCACATCAAGGCAGCATAAAAGTAATCCATACGATTCAGTGGTTAAATCCATGTCTTCTGAAGCAATATGACAAGTGTGGGTGAGAAAAAGATCAATATTTAAGTAATTTTTTCCTATAAATCTCCAATTTCACTTTCACATTCTAAAAATGTTAGCGTTAAAGTGAAGATTAATAGTAAAAAAGAACAAAAAAATGTATTTGTTTTTCACCCAAAGTGATTACATTGCAGGGACATGCCATCCATATAAGCAAGGTAAGCAGTGCTTACCTAACAGAAGGGTGAAAAGATAAAAGACACTATGAAATCTTTTAATATAATTGTTAATATAAACTACTGTTTTCACTTACATTCGCCATCTTTCATCTCAGTTGAGCAGCACAGTTATTCATTTATTAGCTTTGGTGCCACCCTCGGGTATAAGCACTCTATGTTATACTTTCTCTGATTCTATTGTTTACAAATGGCCTAGGTAAGCATGCTTACCAAAATGAGTAAGCCAATCAGAAGCTCCTCCTTCAGTCATGCTATCATCATATGCTAGATTTTAGTTCTGCGTCAACATGTTCAAGTTCACATAACTAATGCATTATTAAGCGCTAAAATGGATATAGTGTAAGCATTGACGATCTAAGCGGATTTGGCAAAGTCAGGAGACTTTTACAACAAAATGACATAGATGTTCATTCGCAAGGACAGATGCATGGATTTTCTGTTCAAGTAAAGGTAAGTTAATATATTTATTAAAAATCTATGTTATTGATACTAGGTCATAGATACTAGGTCATTGGTTAGTCTAAAGCTATGAAGTGGTGATCTGGAAATCATGTCCTTCTTGTGTTATTTCTGTTTTATAGTTCTAATGTTAGGGGGCAGTGTCAGTTTAAAGATATATTAAGGAATGTAGACTGCCGTGTTTACGTTACATTTGCCTTGTTCATTCAGGTTAAGATTGTTGTCTTCGGAGGTCAGATTAGTTAATTGCTGCTGTCCATTCCAGTGGTTCTGAACTATGGGAAGAGTAATATGTGAGGCCTATGATGTTGAAACTAGTAACTGGAAATCTTTTCTTTTTGCTGTATATCAAAACAAGCTCTTCTGGCACTATGGTTCATTGTATGATATAATGGACATAAACATGCCCGGCTCAATATATGACAACCTTAAATTTGTGTGATATGAGCAATATTACTGTCCTTAATTTAAAACAATTTGGTCATGAAGTTTGCCATGTTGACATACGTAACTGTTTACATTGACTGTTAGGTTCTAAGGGAAAAATTTGCATCTATAACATCTCTGTGACATTACACTCACTCGTTGTTGCACGGTGGAGGGCGGGACCGGCGCGTGATTACGCACGCCCGGTCCCGTATCAGGCTAATTGAGCCGTCAAGAGGGATAAAGGCCACTCGCAGACGGCGATCGGGAGAGAGAGCTTAATCAGCAGACATGTCTGCTGTCCTATGTGTTTGTTTTAAGTTCTTCATTAAATTATTATTTATGTTGACAAGTCGGTTTCTCGCCTCTTCCTTGCCCATGTACGTGAACTGTCTTTACACTCGTATAATGTGTTTTGGGCACAGCGTTTAATAATGTTGTATTTATGAGGGCGTGGTCGTGTGTCTGTCTGCGGGAGAGAAAGCAGTAAGGCTTGTCAATATCTCTAACACCTGTTTCTTGTTGTAGTGATGGACAGACAGAGACTCTGTACCGGTGTGTCTGCTCAATAGAAGCCTTTACTCATTTGTGTGTGTGACTACTTGGCCACTGAGTGCCTTTTTGTTTGTTTTATGAACGACACTGAAAAGTAATAAACATACTCAGGTTGACAGTTCGCTGCCTCCCGACTCCTTCTTTACCCAGACAATGAACCTGAACCTGATTGAAAGGACATTTTTCAAAAAATCTTTGTTTGAGTTCAGCAAAAGAAAGTCATACACATCTAGGATAGCATGAAAGTGAGTAAATGAGAGAATTTTAATTTTGGGGTGAACTATCCCTTTAAAGTAAATACATTAAAACAATGCACAACCGGATAACAATTTTAAAAAGCAATTCAGATTTTTCAGGAAAAACACCAGGAGAGGTGGATGCAAGTGCAATAAGGGCAGTTTAACGTAAATCAGGCAACTGTACAGTTCAAACGGCAGGCAAAATCCAATAATCTGTTATATCCGTCCAATAAACAGGCAGAAGATCAGGCGATTGGCAAACAGAGGTAACAGAGGTAGAGGCAAACTCATGGTCAAAACTGGCAACAGTACTTTAACAAGAAATCTATGATCTATATGACTATGAAGGCTTGGTAACGTCTTGGACACAAGGAATAGAGTGTATACTTCACACTGACAAAACCTGACAGGACTTCTTATAAAGGGTGCAGTCATAACTGTGGTGACGAGGTGCAGGTGTGGCTGATCTAGGGCTGGGCGATAAATCGATTTTATCGATTAACTCGAATTTGACGTTTAAAGAAAATCGGGCGATTTGTTTTTAATGAAAATCGGTTTTCTCTTTAACTTCCACCACCGACGCTCCCCTTAGGTTTCCGTAGTTCAGAATGGGCTCGCTCAGCGCGCCCCCCGCTCTCGTTACAGCCACACAGACAACATGGCAGTTAACAAGGATGAGCTCGTTCCAAAGAAAGGCTCGGTTTCATCGGTTGTTTGGAATTGGTTCGCTTTTTTGGTGTCAGACGCACAACAAATAACGCCACATTGCAAAGTGTGTTTAAAAGCTGTTGCTACCAAAGGTAGCAGCACAACAAATTTATTCCAGCATCTTAAATAGAGGCATGCAGCCGAGTGGGAGGTGTGTGCTTCTCAACGAAACGAACAAGACCGCAGTTCAAACACAGACACACCCGCAAAAAAACAAACTACGGTCTTAGAAAGATTTTCGAACTGTATCCCCTATGACAAGAAAGGGCCCCGGTGGAAAACAATCACGGATTCAGTGGCGAAATATATAGCAATAGATATGGTGCCCATATACACTGTGGAAAAGCCGGGGTTTATTAACATGCTTAAAGTTGTCGACCCCAGGTATGTGCTACCAAGCCGCAAATATTTTGCCGAAGTTGCCTTGCCTCGCCTGTACAACAGTACTCGTGAAAAGATCGCTAGAGAGCTGGAGGGTGTGTCGTTTTACTCCGCCACAACGGACCTGTGGTCCAGTCGAACGATGCAGCCCTATATGAGTTTGACTGTGCATTATATTGACGACTGGACTCTGCGAAGCGTCTGCCTTCAAACAGCGTACTTTCCCGATGACCATACAGGTGAAATAATTGCGCAGGGGCTAAAAGATGCTTTGACTTCATGGAACCTTGATGAAGAACGACTCATCTGTATGACAACAGACAGCGGCACCAACATATTAAAAGCTCTGAGAGACAATGAGTGGCCCAACCTCCAGTGCTTTGGACATAAACTGCACAACGCTATAGGTAAGAGTCTAATGGCTATGCATTCAAGTGATGTTGATTTTGTTTTACACATGAACAGGCCAGCCCAATTATTACATGTTGTAATTAATGCAATTTAATGAAATCAAAACATATTGCACAAAATGAACATGCATGATTAATCATAATTGTGTGTGTATTATTGTGTGTGTGTGTGTGTGTGTGTGTGGTGTGTGTGTGTGTATGGTGTGTGTGTATGGTGTGTGTGTGTGTATAGTGTGTGTATGGTGTGTGTGTGTGTGTGTGTGTGTGCGCCCTTAGTGTGCATTAATAACATGTGGAAATGTGAAAAAGACTTGTTTTGACACTGACCAATAGTGACACTAAAAATAGTTTTCTTTGTTTTTTCTTTATTTATTTATTGTAAAGAGAATGGTGTGAAAGACCCACGAATCGATCGTGCCATTGGGGTTTGTAAAAAGGCGGTTGCTGCCTTTTCCTATAGTTGGAAAAAAAGAAGAGAGATGGGTGAAGTACAGGCTGAGCTTGGTCTACCCAGTCATCAGCTGGTAACGGAGTCCCCAACCAGATGGGGTTCACGTCAAAAGATGATGGAGAGATTTCTTGAACAGGAGAAGGCCATAGTCCGTGTCCTGGGGTCCGACAAGAAATGCCGTCATCTTGTCCCCACTTGGCAAGATATTGAAGTTTTAGAGTCCGTAAATAAAGCTATCAAGCCACTCCAAGAATTTACAGACGCCCTGTCTGGGGAGGCTTATGTCAGTGTCTCCTACATTAAACCGGTACTGCATTTGTTCAAAACCAATCTCCTACAGCCAGAGGAGGAAGACACCGAACTCACTAAAACAATAAAAAGAAACATAATGCAGTATCTTGATGACAAATACAGCGACCCTGTGAAGAATGAACTCTTGGACATGTCCTCACTGATGGACCCCAGGTTCCGTACAACCTACATTGACCCCGACAAGGTGGAACAAATCAAAAAAAGAGCTGTCACTGAGCTGATGTCTCTGCCTGCTGAAAAAAGTACGCCTCAGCAGCCTGGTCCAGCTGTGCAGGTGTGCCAAGGAGAAGCACATCCTCCGCCCAATAAGAAAATGACTTTAGCTGCTTTCTTCAAGAAGAATGTGCCAGAGCCATCTTCTCACCAACCAGAGGAAGTGAAAGTAGAGACAGAGCTGGCAACCTACCTACTGACCCCTGAGGTTGACCCAGACACTGATCCACTTCAGTGGTGGAAACGTCACGAACCAAACTTCCCAAGGCTCAGTAATCTGGCCAAAAAATACTTGTCTGTCCCTGCTACAAGTGCCCCATCAGAGAGGCTTTTCAGTGTGGGAGGGGGAATTGTTACATGTAACCGGGCATGCCTCAAGCCAGTGGTAGTAGACAGGCTTGTCTTCCTGGCTAAAAATGCATAAAAGAAGAATGTTGAAACTAAAGTAATGGATGCAGATGTTTCATTTTGTTTACAATTTCAGGGATTCAGAACAACTGTTGAAAGTTGTGTTTGCACTTTATGAATACCACTGTTAAAAGTATGTATTTTTGTAATACATCTAATTTTGTCATTTTTGTTACATTTATTTGACCAAAAGTGTTTTATCAAAGAGGGACACACAAATTTTATTTTTTATTTATATTTTAAGTTATTTTGAAGGTGCATTGTGTCACTGTAAGTTTGAAGTTATTAGAAAACTGATAAGCTAGCTACATTTTCACTGTTTACAATGGCAGGGCCTGCCATCTCGTTTACAAGCATGTTTTGAGGCTTGTTTCCTGTTACACTTATGCCCCAAGGGGACATTAAGATTAAACTGCATAAGGGAAAATCAGAACAAAATAAAGAGTATATTTGTTTTGAGCAATTTCTTTGTCGATTGTAGTTTGTTTTTAAATAGAAATAAAAAAATCGATTAAAATCGAAAATCGGGTTTGGTGTGAAAAAATCGGAGATTTTTTTTTTAAGCCATATCGCCCAGCCCTAGGCTGATCAGAATTCAGGTGACTGGGATTGAGGTAGTGCATTGTGTTGTGGGAATTGGAGTCCGGGGTGGCCATGTTTGGAGGCTGCATTGCTTGCTGGGAAACTGAGTTCATGACAAGATTCAGATAGCATTCTTTGCTAATAAATCAGCCAGACCAACTTGTGAATCCATTAAAAGGATTAATTGAAAAAAATAATTCATAAAATCTATTTGCTCACAAATACCGTTTTGTCATACCTTTACTACAAAAAGTGTACATTACAGGAATAATGAAAATTATCTTATAATTGTTTCACCCTCATGCCATCCCAGATGTGTATGACTTTCTTCCTCTGCAGAACACAAATGAATATTTTTATAAGAATATTTCAGCTCTGTAGGGCCTCACAATGCAAGTGAATGGGTGCCAATATTTTGATGCTTCAAAATGTACATTAAAGCAGCATAAAAGTAATCCATATGACTCCAGTGGTTAAATCAATATCTTCAGAAGTGATATGACAGGTGTGGGTAAGATACACATCAAAATTTAAGTCAGTTTTTGCTAGAAATTTGCATGAAGATCAAAAAGGCAAGAAGCATGAGTACGTGAAAGTTTAAGTGGAGATTGATAGAGCAGGGTGGAGAATTTATAGTAAAAATTTACTTAAATATTGATTTGTTTCTCACCTACCTCTATAAAATCAATTCTGAAGACATTGATTAAACCACTGGACTCATATGGATTACTTTTATGCTGACTTATGTGATTTTTGGAGCTTCCAAATTTTGGCACCCATTCACTTGAATTGTATGATCCAAAAGAGCTGAGAAATTCTTCTAAAAATATTCATTTGTGTTCTGCATAAGACAGAAATCCATTCACATCAGGGATGGCATAAGAATGAGTAAATTGTGAGAGAATTTTAATTTTTGGGTGAACTATTAACTATAGAAATTAGACTTTCATATTTGTTTAATATTCTATTAATTTGCATGACTTTTCCAGGTTTGGACAAACTACCTAATATTTCCAAGTGTTCTTTGACTGTGGGAGCCCTGTAAAGATTTCCCAACTGATTTTTGCAGTCAAGTGGCAGAGACTGTTTGCATCGCACCTGATCTCTTTTTCCAGCTGCTGAAGTTCTCGATTCAGACGACCGTGTTCTTTCTTCTGAGCCTTCACAGTTTGCTCCCAGACATCCAGGTTGCTCTTCTGCTGAGCTGCAGCCTCTTGTTTCTCCCTCAATGTATCTGACTGTGCTTCAATGGCTTTCTCATTGTGGAAGAGTTGAAAGAGGATCAGCTGGAGTTTGCGTTCTCTGAGTTCATCCACCAGCGCCTGATACTTTTCTGCCTAACAATATAAAACAAGATGGACACATCATGTGGACATGTGTTCCATGAAGATGTTTAGTGTAAGATCTGTTCTGCTAATAATCATACGGCCAAACTGAAGAAAGTGTAATACCTCAGTCTTATCTTTAAAAACTTGCTTCTTCTCAGCTGTAGCTGCCTTCTTCCTGTTAAAGTGGAACTGGGTGTCCTCTTTGGCTTTGAGCAGGGCTGCCAGTTTGGCATCATACTCCTTGCTCAGCTCTCGGGAGTTGCTGATACGTTCAAACATCTTTGTTCGATCTTTGGGATTCATCATGGCAATAGACTCCACAGCACCCTGACATGCAAGTTATTCCATAATAATAACAATTAACCATAAGGCTGACAAATAATACTCCATTCTTCATGGCTAATGTGCTTCACAATAAAACTCCTCAGAATATGCAAACAACTCTGCATGTGAGTGACACTGAGGACTCCATTATTTCTGGTTCTTTGCAGTTTATTACAAGGTTTTTGGCATATGTTGAATAATTTATTACTTACACCAGCAGGACTAAAACCAACCTGATACACCAGACAATTTTTTGCTTTCACCACAATGCCTATCTTCTCCAGCTCTCCAGTGTACTTCGCCAAAGTGAGCTGTTTACCATTCACACGATATTCAGACGATTCCCCTGTAAAAGTGAACCACACCAACAGCCCGATTATATCATATCTATTCATGTCCGTTCATAGTTACCCCAAAAAGAATTTGAACATTTAAACCAAACTTAAGATGTATGAACATCATTGCATAATATTACTATTTGAGCAAAGCAATTCACATCAAGATATTTGTTAGGCTTTAAACGATAAAACAATAGATATACATGTAATGTTCAAAATTAAGACAAAAGCATTTGAACACATTTCGTTTTTTAAACTTTGTTGCACAGGTCAATGGTTTGTCAATAGCAAATGTAAAAAGTAACCGCAAAAAATGGCTCAAAATTTGAAATTATACGCATCATATGAGATCAATCACACCCACCTGATATGGTTCTACTGAAGAACATCTCCTCATTGTTGTCACCACAGTAGATCATGGTAACACTGGCAGAGGTGGACACAGGTATTCCGATGTGAGCACCGTGGATGAGATCTTTGGTATGTTTGACGCGGAGATTTGCCGCCCTCTCCCCCATCACGAATCCAAGAGCATCCATTACATTTGACTTGCCTTCGAAGATGGGCACAAGAGAAAGAATTAAGACAACGTAATACATAAGTAATAGACTGATAATGACCAGTTATTTGTCGAAATTAATCATTCGATTTGATCATTTATTCGATTAAGTTTGAGCTAGCAAGCTAGTCAAAGATTTTGGAAAACTAGCACCCAAAATCAGAATAATTGTGAACTAACCTGATCCATTAGTGCCAATAATGCAATTAAATCTTTTAAATGGCCCGATAATTTGCTTTCCTCGCCAGGACTTGAAGTTTTCTACGTCTAACTGTTTCAAGAAACCCATGTTTCATGTGTGGCTAGAATAGACACGATTGTTTGAAGAAAGTGACTGACAGAAAAATTTGAGTAAAGGCGGGAAAACTGCCTGGCGTCTGGGATTCTTAACAAAATCGCCCCATATTTAAAAAAAAAAATAAAAGTACATTTTATGTTTTGGGGCATTTATTTATTTAGAAAATAATTAGATTAATTATTATTTATAATAATATAATCTAAAATAATTATAATAGCAGTTCCTAATTATTATAAATTACAGTTACCTAATTTATAATTATGTTGATTCACTACATGCATAATTAAATTATAACTATAAATAGCCATAATAATGATTACAGTAATAATAATAAATATACATTTAATAATAGACATCTTTTTTCTTTTTTTTTGACACACTGGAGGAAAAAAATATTATTTATTTTTTATTTTCTAGCAGGAACAAAATCCAAAGTCTGTGTCACCAGTGTGTTAAAACTGTTTTATGTCAAACGTATCTTATAACAAACACAGACAAACATGCAATTTGACCAAGTGCATCTCTCTTTCTCAAACTGGCGCCTCCGGCTCCCCTTTATCTCACTCTCCCGCTGATCAGCTGATTCAACACTTGATGGCCATGTACCATCAAGGCTCGGCCATGCCCTCCTCCTCGTCACACTCCACTTTCACTTTCAGATGTGTTAAAACAATGATGAGAAAAATAGTTCCTAATTATTATAAATTACAATGATCTCATTTATAATGGTATATTTTAAATAATAAATATGTTATACTGTATTTTAACATGTTGGGACAGATATTCATGTCCATATCTCCAATGTTTTTACATTGCTAGAAAGGAATATTGCAATAATTTTAATACATGTCATGAAATAGATCAGTTACTGGGGTACCTCAGGGCTCAGTGCTTGGACCACTTCTCTTCTCTATATACACAACATCACTGGGACCCATCATTTACCCACATGTGTTCTCTTACCACTGCTACACCTATGACACATAGCTCTACTTGTCTTTCCAGGGCAGTGACCCCACGGTGATGGCTCGAATATCGGTCTGTTTCTCAGACATCTCAGCCTGGATGAAGGATCATCACCTGCAACTCAACCTAGTCTTTCCAGCCAACCCTGCTGTTGAGCACAACATCTCCATTCAGCTGGGATTATCTACAATAACACCTTCCAAACCGGTCAGAAATCTAGGGGTAACCGTAGTCAACCAGATCAATTTAATTGACCACATCTCAAAGACAGCACAATCATGTAGATTTATACTTCACAACATCAGGAAAATAAGATAAGGTCACTTGTCATAACTGGATTACTGTAATACTCACATTGCAGGCCTTCCTTCATGCACATTTAGACCTCTGCAAATGATCCAGAATGCAGCAGCACTCCTGGTCTTCAATGAACCAAAGAGAGCGCATGTTAAACCACTCCTTGTCTCTCTTCACTGGCTGCTGGTTGATGTAGGTATCAAAATCAAGGCTCTGATGCTGGCATACAGAACAGTCAGTGGATCTGCTCTGGCTTACCTAAAATAATTTCTGCAGAGCTGTACCACTGTATCTTGTTGGTGGAATGACCTTCCCAACTCCATCCGTGAAGCAGACTCACTCTCTGTGTTCAAATAACGACGCAAGAAACATCTTTTCCATGAGCACTTGACCTCGCACTTATAAAAGGGTGCCAAAATGAAAAAACACCCAGCGAGCGGCAGTTCTGTGGATGGAAATGCCTTGATGATAAGAGAGGTCAACAGAGAATGGCCAGACTGGTTCGAACTGACAAAGTCTACCGTAACTCAGATAACCGCTCTGTACAATATTGGTGAGAAGAATAGCATCTCAGAATGCTATTCTGAGATGCGTGGTTGCCGCTGTTTTGGTAGCATGAGGGGGACTTACACAATATTAGGCATGTGGTCTTAATATTGTGGCTGATTGGTGTGCGTGTGTGTGTATATAAATATATATATATATATATATATATATATATATATATATATATATATATATATATATATATATATATATACTGTACATATGTTACACTCTAATCTGTCTTGGATACTATTATTCTTATGCAACTGAAACTTTGTAATGCAGCACTTTTCATACTACTCTCTCCTTAAGATGAATCGCTTATGATGCATTATTCCTCTTTTGTAAGTCGCTTTGGATAAAGGCATTTGCCAAATTAATAAATGTAGATACAGGGGTGTTTCTAGGGTTGGAAGAGAAATACGTTGGAATATGTTAAAATGTGTTATGAATGACAGTGTATACTACACCAATACACTCAACATTCCTCATTTATTGCATTTTGAACATTTCTAACAAACAAAATTACAATTAAGACATAACAAAACAAACTCCTAATAAAACATATTTTATTTGTTATGTGAAACATGTGTGAGTCCCCCCCCAATGTCACTGCAGAGAGATAAAACAGATGAATACAGTGTTAGACCTTTATTGAAGCTTCAATACAGAACATTTGCACATTTCCTTCAATAAGGATGATCACGAACATATTCCATAATGTTTTTGAGAGCGAGCCAGGTCTCCTCTGCAGTGGGAATGATCTGATTGGCAGGCAAAATGAAACCATAGAGACCAGTATCTCGCAGCTCAAAAGCAAAAGAATATTTGATGCCGATGTTGTAGGACCAGTCAATGCTTCCACCACTTGCTTGGTCTGAAATGAAATGGGGCAACATTCTCAATGAGAAAACATAAGCTATGCAAGCTGATCAAATACAGTTAAATTGTTTCGCAAAGTAGCCTATGCAATCTACTTACAGATAATCTTGCAGATGCTGCCAACTTGGTATCTGGTGTTATAGAGGGAGCTGAGTGCTTTGACTGCAGATGTGCCCACAGCTTGCTACAATACACCAAATTAAATTTGATCGTAAGATTATTTAGGACAATACTGAGTATGGGAATTTTAGAGGTGTATGGATGTGGATTGGCTTACAAGCTCAGCCTGGTCAGGAATGTTTGTGCAAGTGTAACCATAGGGATACATTAAGAGTTGGGAGTATGCATGGATAGAGATGAAGGATTTGAAGTTGCCATGGTTCTTGATGAGCTCCACAACATTTTTCACTTCAATCTCAGAGTTGGCATAAGGACCATGGTAAGACTCGGAGCAGGGGTCCTTGCTGGCTCCAGGACCTGGGAGAAAATGTGCATTGTCATATAAGAAAAAAGAATTGCATAGCCAAAAGAGAATGACAATATCTACATACCACCAAAGCCAGCATCCCAATTCCTGTTGGGGTCAACACCACGGCAGGAAGAACCAGAGTTCACAGAACGAGTCTTACGCCACATACGGTTCTGAATTTAAGACATAAAGAAATGGCATTTGATCTTATTCTAATTAATCTTTTTTGCAGAAATATCCATTTATGTTCAATAGTAAGCCACTTACACTGGTGTGAGTGAAAACATATCCGTCAGGGTTGGTCACAATCATCAAGTAGATATCCATTTGACCCAGGAGAGAGGTCACAGAAGCATCAACACCGTAGTCTATAGCAATCTGGAGAGACAAAAATATAATTCCAGAAGGTTAGAATGATTTTTTGTTTTTTATGTTATGTAGACTTTATCCATTCATCTCACTCACCTTGTTGGCAATCCACACTGCAGAAGCCTGACTAACCCACTCCCTGGCATGGATTCCAGCATCAACCCAGACTGCTGGTCGATTGACTCCACCAGTGCTGAACTAGAAACAATGTAAATAGATGAGAACCAGACACTAGCACATAGATCATAATTTGTAATCTGCATTCATAATCATACGATCTGTTCTATTAGACTTCACCTTCAGGGCATACATGGGACGGTTCTCATAAGAGTTACCGATCTGCACTTTGGATACCAGGTTAGGGTGATTTGCAACAAGAGTATCCATAAATCTGTAAATCTGAAGCAGTCAAATATTCAGATTTTTTTTTTTTCATCTTGGAAAAATATGATATCATGTCATGCATATGGTTGTGCGTAAGTTTGTGTGTATCTTTCTAATGCATGTACAGAATAAGCACTTACATCATCCAGGGTGTGATAAGCACCAAAGTTGAAGCTCTTGCTATTGCGTTCCATTGCTACATTACTCACCATCTCTGCTTTCTCCTTTTGCAAAAGTTCCTGAGACACACAAAAACTTTACATGTTACCATTGCATTATGCTATAATTGATCCTTGCTAATTAACTAGCATAAACCAGTCTAAGGTTAGCTGGTCACCCAGCCTGCCAAGCTGGTGTTTAGGTGGTTTAGCTGGTCAGATAGCTGGTCTCCCAGTCTGACCAGCTGAAAAGTGCCAAAAAAAACCTTTAAAATAGTCAAAAACAGACCAGCCATCTTGGAAACAAGTTAACATCCTTAGACTGGTTCCAGGCCATTTTAAAGGGTAGTTCACCCTAAAATGAAAATTCTCTCATCATTTACACAACCTCATGTCATTCCAGATTTGCATGACTTTCTTTCTTCAGCTGAACACAAATTAAGATTTTAAGAAGAAATGTCTCAGCTCTGTTTGTCATTTCAATGCAAGTGAGGCCAGAAATCTGACGGTTCTAAAAGCAGATAAAAGCAGCATAAAAGTAATCTATATGACTTCTGTGGTTAAATTCATGTCTTTAAAAGCGATATGATAGGTGTGGGTAGAAACAGATCAATATTTAAGTAACTTTTTACTAAAAATATACACTTTCACATTTGAAAGTCACGTGGCACTTGTTTAGTTTCACTTTCACATCTGAAAGTGAAAGTGGAGTGTGGAGAGGGCATGGCCGGGCCTTGATGGTACATGGCCAGTGTTGAATCAGCTGACCAGCGGGAGAGCTAGATAAAGGGGAGCCGGAGGCGCCAGTTTGAGAAAGAGAGATGCACTTGGTCAAATTGCATGTGTATCTGTGTTTGTTTATGGTTGTTTTAAGATAAGTTTGACATTAAAACATTATGTTTACTGTTCAGCCAGTTCCCGCCTCCTCTTTGCCCATCCTTGAACTGTGTGTGAACTGTGGGTCTCTCTCTCTCTCTCTCTCTCTCTCTCTCTCTCTCTCTCTCTCTCTCTCTCTCTCTCTCTCTCTCTCTCTCTCTCTCTCTCTCTCTCTCTCTCTGGTGCCTCTGGCTCCCCTTTATCTCGCTCTCCTGTTGATCAGCTGATTCAGCACCAGCGGTGCATAATCACGGCCCGGCCACACCCTCCTCCTCATCACATGGAGATTTATAGAAAAAATGTACTTAAATATTGATCTCTTTCTTACCCACACCTATCATATTGCTTTTAAAGATATGGATTTAACACCTGGAGTCTTATGAATTACTTTTAATGCTGCTTTTATCTGCTTTTTGGACCTTCATATTTCTGGTCACCATTCACTTGCATTGAAAGGACCAACAGATCTGAAATGTATTCTGCAGAAAAAAGAAAGTCATACAAATCTGGAATGGCAAGAGGGAGAGAAAGTGATGAGAGAATTTTCATATTTGGGTAACTATCCCTTTAACAAAGTTATACCAATGATGTTGTTGTATTGTGAAACTTGTGAAAATAAATGCATTCTGAGCCAAAATAAAGTTTTGAACTACTTTATCTTTTATTTTTCTAGTTTCATCACCTTCATTCAACTGATGCTAAAAATTTCTAGACATACAAATAATTTCAGTCTGTATTTACAGTTTGCTTTCAATGTGGCTCCATGGCTCTCACCTGCACATTGTTGATCATGACGGTGAAAGGGACATTGTTTGCCTTGAAGAAATCTTTGACAGCATACAAACTGGCACGAGGCACGCGGATGTCAACAGGCAGTTTAGTGGAGACAGCATGGGTCCAGAAATCCAGCTATAGGACCACATTATACATGTATGTATAATATGTCTGTGTTTCGTCTATAATAAAAACTAGTGTAACAAACATGTCCTCCCAATATTAAGATTAGTGGTTGACCCAAATTAGTTTTAAATAGGTTCATTCTTGAGTAAATTACAACAGAAGTTTTATTTTGGGGCGAACTAACCCTTTATATTATTACATTTGTTCCCCCAAGCCTGCATATGTGGGTACATCCTTGGTAACAGATGTGCCACAAGAATTTAAGAGGTACAGTACAGATTATCATACCCCCCAGTAAATGTCTCCTTCCAACTCCTTCAAAGCCTCAAGATGGTCCTGAGATTCTGCATGGATTCTGAGAACTTGGTCTCTACCAAGAAAGAAAGCAGAAAGAAAGCCTTGTGTTAGCATGAGCTGACATTATTTTAAAATAATGTAATATAATGTATTTTTTTTTTAAATATTTAATGTTAACAATTATGATTTATAAAATGAAAGATAAGGGTTACATATGGTGACATAAGTAATTGGGACTCTTAAATCTTGATTACACGAAAGAAAGTTGTGTCTAAACTTACCCTTCGAAGAGCCTCTCACAGTGAACTGTGGCAAAGAGTACAAATACAGCTAGATAGAGCCTCATGTTCTTCAGTTCTGGAAATGAACTCTACTGTAGTTCTCCTGGACAGTTGAGCAGCTCTTATACACACAACGACATGTGTTGAGTTCCCAGGTGTATCAATCACATAATCAGGGTTGATATAAGTTAACTTGACCATGATGCAACAACCTCTGAATGTGTATCTGATCCAGGTGCGCATTGTGACATGTTTCTCAGTGATTCTTATAATAAACATAAAAAAAAAAAAAAAAGAGAGAGTAAAGGCTTTCACTCATGTGATACTTCTGCATGGTTATGAGAAACTTGAAAGACAATACACAGAAAGACAATACACAGAATATTAGGGGTCCATTGTGTTTTATTAAGAGTGAAAAGGAGTAATAATCAGTCCAATATAATGTGCCCCAATAAACACAACAGGTTTTGGGGTTTTTCCAATGAGAGATTCTAAAGCATTTTCATTTTGTCCACCCAATATTTGATTACATGCTTATCAGTCAGATTGGTACTGTACATGTGAAACAGGATAACAAGTCTTCTTACCATTTTAAAATAATGTTTGCAATTATAATATATATATATATATATATATATATATATATATATATATATATATATTTTTTTTTTTTTTTTTTTAACTTTACAGACCCGGGGAGTCCCCCAGATTCCCTGCCAACCCAGGGACCCCCAATAAATAAAGTAACATTTTCTTGGAAACGCTATATAACAACTTTCAAACATTAGCTAAAAATATACTGCTTTTCAGATCATTAGTTAATGTGCATTTAAATCGTCAGAAATGTCCTAAGTGTTTACGAAAATTGTATATATTTTATGTACTGTACCTTCTCTTTGTGAACCCCCTGCAATAACTTAACTGGACCTCACCGACCCTTTAAAGGAATAGTTCACCAAAAAATTTTATTCTCTGATAACTTACTCACACTCATGCCATCTGAGATGTGTATGAATTTCTTTCTTCCTGAAAACACTTTTGAAGATTTGTAGAAAAACATCCACGCTCAGAAGCTCCTTAACATGCCATTGCGATAACACCATGGGAGCACTATTTTATAGATCAGTTACAGAAATACTCAAACCAGCCCATCTGGCACCAACAATTATGCCACGGTCCAAATCACTGAGATCATATTTTTCCCCATTATGATGATTGATGTGAACATTAACTGAAACTCTTGACCTGTATCTTCATGATTTTATGCACTGCTGCCACACGATTGGCTGATTAGATAATTGCATGGTGCCAGACGGGCTGGTTTAAGTATTTCTGTAACTGCTGATCTCCTGGACTTTTCACACACAACATTCTTTAGAATGTACTCTGAATGGTGCCAAAAACTTTTAAAAAATCCAGTTGAGGGGCAGTTCTGTGGACGGAAATGCCTTGTTGATGAGAGAGGACAACAGAGAATGGCCACATTGGTTCGAACTGACAAAGTTTATGGTAACTCAGATAAGCGCTCTGTTTTGTGTAATTTTGGTGTTGAAGAATAGCATCTCAGAATGCTATTCAGAGATGCGGGTTGGTGCTGTTTTTGAGGCACGAGGGGGACCTACACAATATAATGCAGATGGTTTTAATGCTATGGCTGATCAGTGTATTCACACACACACACACACACACACACGCACGCACGCACGCACGCACGCGCGCGCACACACACACACACACAGTATACTAAATATATAGGAGTAAACCACAAACAGAATATTACATAAATGCAGACTCTGTTTCATAGTAAAAAGGACTTAAATATTTATCTGTTTCTCACCCACACCTTTTGAAGACATGTATTTAACAACTGGACTCTTTTCTTACTGAAGAAAGAAAGTCACACATTTGAGAAGGCATAAACATTTTAATTTTTGGGTGAACTATCCCTTTAACTGATAGTGATAAACAGTAGAGTGGGCGGGTTTAAACCCGGACCTGCGTCAATTCACGTGACACTTTCATACTTGTCAGCTGATGTTTGACGGAACTTAATTCAGTAGTGCTGCAGGTCCCACTATTATTGTTAAAGTTAGTAGTTGAGTCTAGTTTTGTTTGAACACGATCCAAAGTTAATCTATACACTTTCCTCCTATAAATTAATCTTCAAATTCGAGCCAGTGTCTCAAAAACATCAACCATGGCGCTCAGCGATGCCGACGTGAAGAAACAGGTTAGCAAACCGTTTAGAAGTTTATTAACTAACTTTAGAAGTGATCTTTTTTAACTAACTGTTATATTTAACTGGAGATAATGAAAGAAAGGTCTGTTGTAAATATTTTAAAGGTATTTTGATTGCTCTTGTGTTCTGTGAAACTCCTTTTTATTTGTAAATTGAGTCAATTATTTATAATGATGGAATATTTTGGTTGAACCTTTAATAACTGACAGGACATATAGTTAAATTATGTGTTTTGGGAAGAACAATTTCAGTTCTTCAACTCTACATTTAAAGTCATATTGTGTGAATGTTTAGTTCTGTGAATCACAAGATAAGCTCATTGGAGAAGTCAAAAGAGGAAATTATAGTCTTTATGTTGGACTTTCCAGTATCACTTATGCAACAGATGTTCTCTTGTTTCCCTATCAGTTTTCAGCTCTGTCACTCCGTTATTTCTTGACATCAATAAGGGTCAATGTGGTTCGGAGCTGTTGCATTTTTTATTTAAATAAATTACCTACTTAATTTGTCAAAATGTGTAGTATGTAACAGAGCACACTGCACATAATATTGTATCACACAATGCATTGTGCTTAACCTTTCATTTCAAGTGTAATAAATAAGTAGCTAATAAATAATAGCTGTCATGATTATTTTAATTATCTCTTTTTTGTTCATTTGACCTGTTTGCCAAAAGATAAGATTTATTTTATTTATTTTTAATACACAAAACTGAATAAAAAATGCTAAATAACTTTTAATTTCCATGTTGTTAACAGGGCAGCACTTACATGCAACATGACAAGGTCATGTGACCACAATGTAGCATACTACAGTTTGAAACAATTACCGTGGATTAATTTTAAAAAGTTTGACAAATAATTAGTGAACTGTTTATTCTGCACATATTATATTTTTATTATTATTAAATTAGCAAGCAAGTATTACAGTAATAATGTTCTTTTTCTCTCTCCAGATCAAACACATGATGGCCTTTATTGAGCAGGAGGCCAGTGAGAAGGCAGAGGAAATTGATGCAAAGGTAATATATGAATGCAGTGTTGATCTTATGCTGTCATGAATCTGGCCTGGATTTTTCTAGGCCACCTTGTTTTGAGCACAATCCTAAAACTCACATACTCAAAATAAAATAGCTGTAGTTCATCACTCCGTTGTATTACAGGCATATTTGTGGTCTCTTTTGAAAGAAGTAACTTGGATATTTGTTGTCCAAAATTCAAAATTAATAAAAGTCATTAAGATAGATGTAACGCAGGGTTAGGATGGGCAAGGAGGAGGCGAGAACCGGCTTGTCAATATAAATAATATTTTAATGAAGAACTTAAACAAAAGCACAAAAACACACACACAACGGACATGTCTGTGATTGAGCTCTCTCTCTCGAACCATCGTCACCAGCCGCCTTTATCCCTCGCGTGCCCCATCAGGCCGATTGGGGACCGGGCGTGCAACATTCCAGCCCGGCCCCGCCCCCCTCCACTCCACAATAGAAAAGCTCAAATTTATTGTAAAGTGGTCAGCCATTTTTTTTCCATAACATATTTTTAATGAAATAATATATGAGACTGACCTGGTAGATAGACAATACACAATAGAGCTAAAGCCAGAAATCTGATATTATTTTTCACATTTCCAAGACCATGTCATGTGATATGGGCATGTATACAATTAACATTAGCTCAATTAATGCAGAATGGTAAACATGACAACTTACACATTATCTAGTGAATTTATTTGTCTTCCAATCATAATTGAGTTGTTATAATAATGTCTTTGACATACCTCATGTGGATTCCATTCATGGAATGAGGCAGAGAGCAGATTATTTGTACAATGTCCAGCATGTAGCAGATGATCAGCATCAGCTGATTCAGTTCCATTATGTAGACAATAAACATACAAATACCAGAGAACGAATGGAAATTATAGTCAAACCATACATTTTTGTAGCCATCTATTTATTTACAACATGTCAAACCATTAGTTTTATGCTTTATAGAGAGTTTATAAGGCTAATACCTTAATATGGTTTGGTATGTGGAAGTGCCTTTCACATGGGCACTGATGGGGGCATGATGTAATAATTTATTCAATGTAAGTCAGTTTACGCAGCACACATTTTTGGAACACTCCCAGGCAGCTATTTTTCTATTGATACAAGCAGCATAAAAGTACAGCTCCTATCTACTTGAATAGAGAAAGACAGGAATCTGAAACGGTTGGTTAAGATTATGATCCGCAATTAATCTGACAACAATAGAATAATAAATTCTGCTTCTTTAGCTCAGATTGCGCTAAAAACACTTTTTCAGGCTGGTCCTGCTAATGCGCATGTACGTTCTCGAGTTCACTAACAAATGATGTCTGTGTCAAAAAGGTGATTGGCACTTTTAACTGTAAGGTGGGTTTTCATTTTCTACATCCGTCATATTTTGCGTTCCAATTTCTCCCAATCATTTTAATACCAGTGCTCCTTCTCAGGCTAAATAGTCTGTCCTCTGAGTCATTGAAACATTTAGGAGCTGAATGGCTGTTTTAGATGCCAAATTAAAGACTTTAATGATAAAGATGGTAACTGATTAATCAGCTAATAGTTTATATATATATATATATATATATATATATATATATATATATATATATAGTGAGGAAAATAAGTATTTGAACACTCTGCTATTTTGCAAGTTCTCCCACTTAGAAATCATGGAGGGGTCTGAAATTGTCATCGTAGGTGCATGTCCACTGTGAGAGACATAATCTAAAAAAAAAAAATCCAGAAATCACAATGTATGATTTTTTTAACTATTTATTTGTATGATACAGCTGCAAATAAGTATTTGAACACCTGAGAAAATCAATGTTAATATTTGGTACAGTAGCCTTTGTTTGCAATTACAGAGGTCAAACGTTTCCTGTAGTTTTTCACCAGGTTTGCACACAATGCAGGAGAGATTTTGGCCCACTCCTCCACACAGATCTTCTCTAGATCAGTCAGGTTTCTGGGCTGTCGCGAGTTTGAGCTCCCTCCAAAGATTCTCTATTGGGTTTAGGTCTGGAGACTGGCTAGGCCACGCCAGAACCTTGATATGCTTCTTACAGAGCCACTCCTTGGTTATCCTGGCTGTGTGCTTCGGGTCATTGTCATGTTGGAAGACCCAGCCTCGACCCATCTTCAATGCTCTAACTGAGGGAAGGAGGTTGTTCCCCAAAATCTCGCAATACATGGTCCCGGTCATCCTCTCCTTAATACAGTGCAGTCGCCCTGTCCCATGTGCAGAAAAACACCCCCAAAGCATGATGCTACCACCCCCATGCTTCACAGTAGGGATGGTGTTCTTGGGATGGTACTCATCATTCTTCTTCCTCCAAACACGGTTAGTGGAATTATGACCAAAAAGTTCTATTTTGGTCTCATCTGACCACATGACTTTCTCCCATGACTCCTCTGGATCATCCAAATGGTCATTGGCAAACTTAAGACGGGCTTTGACATGTGCTGGTTGAAGCAGGAGAACCTTCCGTGCCATGCATGATTTCAAACCATGACGTCTTAGTGTATTACCAACAGTAACCTTGGAAACGGTGGTCCCAGCTCTTTTCAGGTCATTGACCAGCTCCTCCCGTGTTGTTCTGGGCTGATTTCTCACCTTTCTTAGGATCATTGAGACCCCACGAGGTGAGATCTTGCATGGAGCCCCAGTCCGAGGGAGATTGACAGTCATGTTTAGCTTCTTCCATTTTCTAATGATTGCTCCAACAGTGGACCTTTTTTCACCAAGCTGCTTGGCAATTTCCCCGTAGCCCTTTCCAGCCTTGTGGAGGTGTACAATTTTGTCTCTAGTGTCTTTGGACAGCTCTTTGGTCTTGGCCATGTTAGTAGTTGGACTCTTACTGATTGTATGGGGTGGACAGGTGTCTTTATGCAGCTAACGACCTCAAACAGGTGCATCTAATTTAGGATAATAAATGGAGAAGAGGGGGACATTTTAAAGGCAGACTAACAGGTCTTTGAAGGTTAGAATTCTAGCTGATAGACAGGTGTTCAAATACTTATTTGCAGCTGTATCATACAAATAAATAGTTAAAAAATCATACATTGTGATTTCTGGATTTTCTTTTTAGATTATGTCTCTCACAGTGGACATGCACCTACGATGACAATTTCAGACCCCTCCATGATTTCCAAGTGGGAAAACTTGCAAAATATATATATATATATATATATATACAAACTGAAATTCAGAACCTCTAACCAACGTAATTTTCCATTGTCGGTTATTTCGTTTTTTTTAATCTGGTTATTAATTTCCCCTTAAAAACATATTACCGCATGTGGTCACATGACTCCGCCCCGTCCAGTCAGCGGCATGGAAGCAACATGGAGGCGAACTCCAAACACTGAGTCATCTGAGCAACAGGAGCAGGTTGTACCAAAGAAAAATGCAGTGTCCATCGTTTGGACACATTTTGGCATCAGTCAAATGTAAACACTCACATTCCCAGTGGGTCAGATTGCACGCAATTTGGTAGCATTTGGTAGCATTGCCTTTAACTTGGGTCAAACATTTTGGGTAGCCTTCCACAAGCTTCTCACAGTAAGTTGCTGAAATTTTGGCCCATTCGTCCAGACAGAACTGGTGTAACTGAGTCAGGTTTGGAGCCCTCCATGTTCGCACACACTTTTTCAGTTCTGCCCACAAATATTTTCTCAGATTGAGGTCAGGGCTTTGTGATGTCCACTCCAATACCTTGGCTTTGTTGTCCTTAAACCATTTTGCCACTACTTTGGAGTTGTGCTTGGGGTCATTGTCCATTTGGAAGACCCATTTGCAACAAGCTGTAACTTCATGGCTGATGTCTTGAGATTTAGCTTTAATATATCCACATTTTTCTTCCTCATGATGGCATCTATTTTGTGAAGTGCACCAGTCCCTCCTGCAGCAAAACAACCCCACAACATGATTCTGCTACCACCATGCTTCACGGTTGTAATGGTGTTCTTTGGCTTGCAACCGCTCCCTTTTTCTTCCAAACATAATGATGGGCATTATGGCCAAACAGTTACATTTTTGTTTCATCAGACCAGAGGACATTTCTCCAATAGGTAAGATCTTTGTCCCTATGTGCACTTGCAAACTGTAGTCTGGCTTTTATGGCGGTTTTTGAGCAGTGACTTCTTTCTTGCTGAGCAGCCTTTCAGTTTTTGTCAGTATACGACTTGTTTTACTGTGGATATAGATACTTGTCTACCTTCACAAGGTCCTTTGCTGTTGTTCTGGGATTGATTTGCACTTTTCGCACCAAATGTTCATCTTTAGGAGACAGAATGAGTCTCCTTCCTGAGCGGTATGATGGCTGCATGGTCCCATTGTATTTATACTTGCCTACTATTGTTTGCACAGATGAATGTGGTACCTTCGGGCATGTGGAAATTGCTCTCAAGGATGAATTTTTTTTTCTGAGATCTTTGCTGATTTCTTTTGATTTTCCCATTATGTCAAGCAAAGAGGCACTGAGTTTGAAGTTAGGCCTTAAAATACATCCACTGGTACGCCTCCAATTGATTCCAATTAGCCAATAAGCCTATCACAATCTAAATGGCTAATTTTACCGAAAGGCTTGACATCATTTTCTGGAGTTTTCCAAGCTGCTTAAAGGCACAGTTAACTTAGTTTATGTAAACTTCTGACCCACTGGAATTGTGATAGTCAATTAAAAGTGAAACTATCTGTCTGTAAACAATTGTTGGAAAAATAACTTGAGTCATGCACAAAGTAGATGTCCTAAACGACTTGCCAAAACTATAGTTCACTAATATTAAATCTGCGGAGTGGTTATAATTTTAATGACTTCAACCTAAGTGTATGTAAACTTCTGACTTAAAATGTATCTATCTGTCTGTCTGTCCATACATGCATACATACTATGGTTGAAAGAACTTTTAAAATGTATGATTCATGTTGTCTTAATTATGTAAATATAACAAAGAATAACTTTTAAATTGTAAGTCACATTTTATATTATTATAATACAGATATAAATGGTGAAATTAAACATTAATCTGTTCTGATTTCTTCAGTTAGCTCGCAAGCTAACCAGTTAGCCTTAGCTTTGCATACCACTAGCCGATTAGCCTGCTAGCTACACAGTGGTACAGCTTCTTCACCTCTTCATTTTCATCACGTTTCTCCTCACCGTCACTACCAATTTGTATGGTGTTATGACTGTATTCAATAGAACCTTTATGTTGCAGTATTTTTAATAATTTTACAAAAGTTTTAAGTTTTAATCTTTGTTGTTCTGGTTAATTGTGAGGTTGCTGTGTTGCTCCAAATAGACACAACAAACAAACTATGGGTAAATATCAAAGTGGGAGTATTACACTTTCAAATGATGTATAGTTTGTCACGATTAATTGTATGGTAATTACATGCAGTTATTGTAAACAAAACCAATCATGAGGCCTTCTGCGATCTCTCCGTGGGAATTTAATATCATCTAATGTATTAGAAACTTAATCTTAAGCACGGACCTGCATTAAATCATGTGTATTGTGTCTTGCAGGCAGAAGAAGAGTTTAATATTGAAAAGGGACGACTGGTACAGACTCAAAGGTTGAAAATAATGGAATATTATGAGAAGAAAGAGAAACAGATTGAACAACAGAAGAAAATGTGAGTCTTACTTTTTGACATTCTCTAAATATGACCCTGATTCCTTAATCATAGTATTCAATGGTGTCTCCATTCAATCCACAGCCAAATGTCTAATTTGATGAACCAAGCACGACTGAAGGTCCTCAAAGCCCGTGATGACATGATTATGGTATGATGATGTAATTCAAGGATTTCTGTGGTTAATGTACTGTATTTAGACACTGAAGGCTTTCATACTGTATTTTTAATTGCACTCCATCCTCAAATGAAATACATGCAAGCTCTTTTTAATGTATCATTTGTTCCTTGTGCAGGATCTCCTAAATGATGCAAGAAAACAGTTGAACAACATTGCTAAAGACTCAAGTCAATACCCAACACTGCTGGAAGGCTTGATTTTACAGGTCAGAACCATGCGATTTGCAATCACACAGATTTTTGAAGTGGATACTAGCAATTAAATTATTTGAAACCTCTTTCACTCAACAGGGATTTTATCAATTGCTGGAGCCCAAAGTCACAATACGCTGCAGAAAGGAAGATGTAGCAATGGTGCAGGTGAATTTTTCTTCTCTAATCAGTTTTCATCATACTCTGCAATGTTTATATGTCAGCCATACACTGTTTATATTTTCAGAAATGTTGATATACCAGAATATTCTGTGCTCATGCTGAGCTTTCTCATTCTAGGCTGCTGTTCGGAAAAACATCCCCATTTATAAAGAGGCTGTTAGATGTAATATTGAAGTGCGCATTGATGAAAACAACTACTTGTCCCCTGATATGTAAGATCACTTGAATATTATATTTGGTTAGAAATATTGCATATATAATCTATATAATGCATTGATTGTTTGTGTTTGGCATCCTTAGTTCTGGAGGTGTTGAGGTCTATAACGCTGATGGCAAAATCAAGGTGTCCAACACACTGGAGAGTAGACTAGACCTTATGGCATATCAGGTAGGATAGTCGGTCCAATTCACTAATAGAGTATGTACTCGCTTATGTCTGCAGAAAAGTATCTTATGCGAAATGTCAGCAGGATTCACAACAGGTGTACAAAATATGTATAAATATTAAGAATGAAAAAAAAAAATAATGTTTTGATGAATCACAATTCCTGTGTGAAAATTTTCACTTTTACACATTTTAGTTAAACACCTTTTAGTTAGTGAATGAAACCCAGAGAGAAGGGAAAGAACTGGTGATACGTAATGTACTTCTATAATCCAATCACTTTGTAGAACTGAACAACATGGGAGTAAAGTGAAGGCTAGTATTATAAATGCAACTCACCCCTTGCTTTCCTCTGTTCTTTCAGGATAGTTATACTACACCATATATAAGTGGTCGTATTAATTTAAATAAGCAGATACTTAAGAGCCTTTGATTGGATCATCATTGCAGTGATTAATATGTTTCAGCTGGCAACAATTCTTTTAACCCTAACTGATACAGTGTGTAGCTTCTCATTTCTTAAACAACCATGTCGTAAGACGTATCTCGTGGTCGTGGAAAAGATGTTACTGTGTTTCAGAAGGGGCAAATTATTGGCCTGCATTAAGCAAAGAAAACAACTAAGGAGATTCACAGGAATTAGGTTAAAGGTGCAATATGTAATCTATTTTAGTGAACTAAAGCATAAAATTATCATAATATGTAATCAGAGATTTGGGAAACATGCTATGTTGAAATACTGGCTTCTCCGAAAACAATGCTACAGCCAGTAGCTCATTCTACTTTGAAATGTCCGTTCCGGGCCGGAGTTTATGTTTAGGCCTGTGTGATCCCATCCACTGCCCATTTCCTAATAGTATTTTGACAGCCAGGGTTGCTAGATTTTTAACAAGTTAGCAGGCAAACACAGCGCACTGCAACCATGGAAAATAAAAGTTATAAGCCAGAGTTATAAAAATTCCATTTAAGCTGCAAACATAAAAACATTTTAAAAGTATACCTTCGCTGATCCACTTGCAGTGTAAGGCTCGTCGTTTGCCATTGTCAGTTTGCATGTTCCTGTTGCATGTCCTCAACCTGGCAACCCACGTGAGCTTAGAGTCTGGGGGGCAACTCTCTCCAATATTTAGAATTTGGACTGCAGTACCCATTTTAAATGCTTTATGTCAATGTTATATATTGCTCCTTTAAGAACTGTACAATGCAATATTAAAACCTGGAATGATAGTGGTGAACCGTCAGCTTCGCGGAAGAAATGTGGTCAGAAAAAAATCTTTAATGATCATGATCGGAGATCACTAAAACGCTTTTAAGTCACATTGTAAAAAAAAAATCATGAAACCATGGCTTTGTTTAATAATGAAAGTAAGAGCATTTCTACACACATAATGTGATGAGAATTTACAGAATTGGGACTAAACAGCTGTGTGGCCACAAGAAAACCACTTGTTAATTAAATTACTTCAATTAGCTAGGAAGCATAAAGATTGAACTATGGAGCAATGGGGAAAAAAGTCATGGTCTGATGAGTCCAGATTTACTCTATTCCAAAGCGATGGGCATGTGAGAGTAACTCATCATGCATAGTGCCCTCTGGAGGCAGTGTTATGATCTGGGGTTGCTTCAGTTGGTCAGGTCCAGACTCAACAATGTTATGCGGCAATACAATGAAGTGAGACGACTACCTGAATGTACTGAATGACTAGGTTATCCCGTCAATTGATTTTTTTTCTTCCCTGATGGCATGGGCATATTCCAGGATGACAATGCCCAGATTCATTGGGCTCAAATTGTGAAAGAATGGTTCAAGGAGCATGAGGAATAATTTTCACACATGAATTGGCCACCACAGAGTCCTGACCTTAACCCCATTGAAAGTCTTTGGGCTGTGCTGGAGAACACTTTACAGAGTTATTTGACTCTTCCTTCATAAATACAAGCTCTTGCCCAAACATTAATGCAACTCTGGATGGGAATAAATGTTGTGACATTGCATAAGGTTGTAGAAACAATGCCACAACTAATGCATTGCATAATCAAATCTAAAGGTGGTCCAACTAAATATTAGAGTTTGTAACTTTTTTGTTGTATTGAAGTATTCTTTGTCCTTCTCCTTTTACAGATGATGCCTGAGATCAGAGTGGCTCTGTTTGGTGTCAACCAAAACCGCAAATTTATGGACTAATGGACTATGCTGTTACCAAAATGTTCAGCTGCACTTGAGAGAACAGTGGAATTCAGAAGATCTGATAAAGCAATGAACTGGTTTCCTTTTTCTTTTTTTTAAAGGCCATTTTGGGGATTTTCCTAAGTGGAAAACGGTTTCTGGCATTTCTGGAAATTCAGTTAAATGTAATTTAATTTTTGTGTTGTTTTTAAAAACATTTTCTTAAAAAAAAAAAAAAAGCCCAAAGAAAGGCTTATTGTGTGTACTCTTATATCTCTCTCTTTTCTTTTTTATGCTTCTTGCTCAAAGATTGTGTCACTTCTAAGGAAAGTGGATCTATTCTTATGCAAGGAAACACAACCCTGACATCTTATCACAACCTGTCTGTTGACCAAAATAAGTCAGGAATTTACATAGTCTCTTAATGCCTTTTCTGATTAACACTTTTTATTGATTCACACGATTGACGAAGAAAAGCAAAAAATATATTCACTCTTATGGTCTTTTGAATGTTGTTAGCTAAGCTAGCAGCCTAACTGGTTTTCTAAGGAAATCCTCATTCAGTGTCTTATAGGGATTGTTTTAGATTAAGAAATTGTATTAAAAGATGCTGCCCTCTTGTGGAATTTCAGCATTTGGGATGAAAATCTGAATAAATTGTGGTGCGCAAACAAATGTTTTGCATAATCAAATTACTCCAGACTGTTTCTAATAGGAAACTTTAAAATACAATAGCTTTTCAAAGAACAGATTTGTTACACAAGCCTATATTTGTAGTGTGTGAATTACATATTTGAAATGTAAAGACTGCTTGCTTTCCACAATTACTGAGTATAGTATTTGAATAAGAAGCTCAGTAAACCTGAAAACAACAAAGGGGGAAGAAAATGCTGTAATGAATCTTTCCCAGTATAATAAAAAACTGCTGTAAACAATGTTAGCTGTTGTGCTAACTCCCAGCAGACATAAAGGCTATGCTTGCAATAGCAAACTGACATCTTACTATTTTTGCAGTATATAGTATGTGAATTTATATCTGCATGCATAGAACACCAAAATGACTCCCTATATTGGACTAAATGTGCTGTATAAAATAAAGCACACTGCACATAATAACTTCCATTCGAGTCACGAATGAACCAGAAGTGTTTTCAGACAAGATTTTTTTTTACCCATGGCGGAGCTATGGGGTGTCCGCGGCCACCATGGACCGAAGCCTGGCCAACCCACTCGCAATTGCATTTTGTGGCACAATTTATTCTAAGATCGCCGCACCTCTCCGTTCCGAGTGTCATTGTATCCACTCAACCCACCCCGGCTCTGCCCCTGGTTTTCACTTTTTCCATTTTGGCTCATTTGATTAAACTACCAAAAGTTAGGACATTTATACACATATGTCATTTAAAAATAACCATCCAGGATGCCACTCACATGTAATTTAATGAGGTCATGTGAGGTCATCTGTAGCATACTACTGTTGGACATGTTTAGCAATCCGTACCAACCCACTGCTTCACTTATAATTTATTTCTTAAGTAGGGACTATACAGTGTTTCACAATTGGAAAATGCCCCAACTATGTAACAAGATACACACCATTGTGTCACGTCTTGGTTTAAACAAGAATAAAAGTAATACCTATTAAAGGAATAGACAAGTAAATTACAGTGATTACTTACCACGCTGTCACAGACTCCGTGGTGTTTGTGGAGGGGGTGCATTTTCTTAAAATTCGGGATCAGCCTCTGGCTCAAACATGAATGAATTCCTCCGGTTGTCATTTTTTAACTATCCGAAGTTTTCAAAACAACCCCATATGCGAGGAATGGCAGGGGCGTTTACACTTATTTCACATGCAAAATGTTACCCAATCACAACAGTGGGCGTTTACACTGAAGCCCCCCCCCCCACCCCCCCCCCCCACCCCACACACACACACACACACACACACACACACACACACACACACACACTTTACTTTGTTTTTTTTTTTTCTACTGAGTTTGAATGATGCAGGATCCAAGCCACTAGGTGTCAGTATAAGCCAATGAAAGCCACTTGACACTTCAAAAAAATGTGAAGTGCGCCATTAAACACAAACTCAGCACTTTAACCACACGTGCTTTCACTAAAACCAGACCCTCCAAAAAAACTGTTCAGCCTTGACATCAATTTGTAGGCAAACCCAGAAGTCTAAAGCCTGGTTTATACTTTGGAAGAAGCAGAACTTTTTACTCCTAGATGAACTAAAGCACCTTAGGGGAACGAAGCCACCATTTATACTATGCGCAATGTCGTTTTAAAATTAGCTTGCTTAGGGTGATGCCAAAGTGTTTAACGTACCATTCCAATCGGAAGTAAAGCCAGTAATGCAGATTTTTCTCTCCATGGACTGCCACTTCTTTGCTTTATTAAACTTGTCAAGGCCCCATTCACTTTTAAAAACTTGAATCTCTCTCCACTAATTTCTCGTTGCCATGCTGTCTTTGTAGAGTTTGTGTTCCAAATCATATAAAAAATTATACTTTCACACAATAGCTGTGTCCCAGCACTTTTAAAATATACTATGCATTCAGCCATGTAGTGTATGAATTTTCAAAGTGTAGTATTGTCCCAAATGGAACTCTTAATGGTTTTTTACAATTCGACATCTCTACTCACTTTACTTTTCTGAGCTTGCTTTTCCACTGCTGTTTAGTGCCACCTCAACATGTGTGGGATTAAAGGCTGATCGTCTCTACTGCCCTGACATCATCTTAAATGCGACACAAAACAATAAACAATAACACAACCGCTAGCTGTTAGCTACTAGCTCATTGTGCTCCATAAAGCAGTTGGTGCATGGTGATTTTACACAAGTGTAACAGTTAACTTGGCCTGGTTGTTTTAGAAGCTGGTCAACTAAATAAAGTGAAGCTTTCAAGCAGAGTATAGAGTTAACGTACCATCCTCCATCGAGGTCTCGATTTGGTCAAACCACTTCCACTTTTCCTTGATGGTTCCCTACACTGTTGGTAGGTTCGGTGGTAGATGTGTGCAGCCAACAGCTGAGACACTTCATGAAAGACTTTTACGTTTCGCCATTTCTTTTTAAAAGTCGCATTAACAAATAATACTGCTATTGCTGTAGCTAAATTTAAAACTATCAGGTTGATGACCCTTGTTGCAAATCCAGTGACGCCGGTAGTGATGATTCTCTCTGACCAGTCTGTGATCTGCAGGGTTTTGACGTCACATTGCTTGGCTCACTTGGAACCTCGACCGAGTTGGTACTAAAAAAAGTACCAGGTAGTATCCACAGTGGAAAACCCCCAAAAAGCGAGCAGAGTCGAGTCAAGTTGTACCGTGCAGTGGAAAAGCCCCAATTGTTATGTCAGATCAGTGGCGCAGTCAGGTAACTCCGTCCCTTCCAATATCTACGGTAAGCTGCATGCACGAAGTCTTCAATGGTCAACGCTCTGTTTTGACGGTTGAAAAAGTGCATCATCCGGGTACTTAAAGTACAATTCTTTTTGCTGCATTTTCAGTGTAAATGTTCTACTCGCACTACTTAGAGAAAAAATGGCATAGAATAGTGCAGAAGACACTTAATCTCTGAGAGACGGCTTAAAATGTATCCATTTTAACCACAATAACCTAGGTAACAACTCCTCAGCTGGCACACACAACTGTAAATCAAAAGCGTCACATCCTATGGCAAGCCATTTTGACATTTATTCCTTAAGACTTACTAGTATCTATTTTTATGTTAATAGTATACTTATTTTTTAGTGACTAGTAACTTTTCCATTAGATACTAGTACTTCTTCATTAGATAATAGTACTTATTCTAATAGTGACTAGTATCTATATAAATGTTACAGTCCTATAAAATATAATTACTAGTACTTAATTTGAATGACTAGTAACTATTTCGCCCACAGACATCCAGAAACGTAATAGGTACTAGTACTATTTCTAGAGCACAATTGCATACTATGCAAATAAATGCAATATCACTTTACACCGCGTGTGCCTACTGACACCTAGTGGTATCAAATGTCTCTGTTATGTACGTAACCTCGGTTCCCTGAAATGAGGGGAATCAGACATTGCGTCAATAAGCTGATGCATATGGGAGTGTCCTTCTACATGACCTAGTTGAAACCTCTCTACAATAAAGGCAATTCTAATTTTGGCTATGGTGTTTGAGCCCCAGCCTTTTAGGCACGAAGCTGTCCACTATTATAAGAGGGCACGCAAACACCATTCCTCAGAATTTTCTGACTGAGGGACAAAGAGCGTATCACTCGCAACTCAAAGAACTCTGAGTATAGTAGTGCGGCCAGCTTACGCAATGTCTCATTCCCCTCGTCTCAGGGAACCAAGACATTCCTTTATGACTCAGTACTCTTGACATTGCGTCACTAATCTGATGCATTTAGGGAACAGAGTCCCATCACGCAGCACTACACGACATAACCTTCCAGAGAGGAAACATGATGCCGCAGTCCAGTGGGACAGTGACTGACATGAGTATGCCGCAATTGAATGACCCTCACGGTCAGCCAGGAATTATGGTAGTATATGGTCATATAGAATGGATTAACCTCTTCATGAACCCAGTCGGAAAGGTAGTTTATTTATAATGTGCCTGTCACTGGGAGCCCATACTTAAAAAAAAGAGGGGTATGAGTATATATTTGGTCAATAAAATAGCAAGCGCTCTGTACATAGAGGACTTGATTTGAGAGCCCATGAAGAGGCCACGCCTCTAGATGAGTGTACTTTATCACCAATTGGGCATTGTGCACCCTGCGACTCATAAACCCAGGTGACCGTACCAATAATCCAGTGAAAAAGTATTTGCTTGGAGATGGGCATTCCTTTTGTGCATCCTCCATAGCACACAAAGAGTGGGTCAGACAGTCTGAACTAGCATGTGTACTCAACGTAGTAGTCCTCGCAAAGGGCGTAACAAATGCAAGGACTGTTCCTCATCCAAATTAAATGGTGGAAGGTGTCTTGAAAGTGAACCACCTGTGCTCTGAATGGTGTGGTTATAACCTTAGGCACATAGCCTTTTTCTGGGTTTGACAGTGGTTTTGAAAGACCTGGACCAAAGTCCAGACATGAATTATCAACTGACAGTGCCAAAGCCAGCAGTGATGTGATCTTAAGGGAAAGCACATGCAATTTAACATAGTCCAGAGGCTTGAAGGGAGACCCTGCGAGCACTGTTAGCACCAAATTAGGACCCAAGTCTGGGCTGTAGCCGGGCGAGGTGAATTTAGCTGCCCCGTCCTCTAGGTAGTATGATTAAAGCATGTTTTCCTAAAGAGGTGGCGGTTTCAGGTGTGTGATACGCAGACATAATTGCCACATAAACTTTGAGTGAGCCCTGTGTCCGATCGTTCTTAAGAAATGTATGAATTTCAGTTATTGGGCAGTTCACTGCGTCTTTGCCGTGTGAAAAGCACCAATTAGTGAACACAATCCATTTCAGTGCATGAAGGTGTCTAGTGGATGGTGCTCTTATATGTTGTTTATAACCGACCATGCCAATTCAGGCTCATTCGCTGTGCTCCGTTCAAAGGCCACACATGTAGGCTTTGCAGCTCTGACTGGGGATGCCAAACCGTGCCTTGTGTTTGAGAGAGATCTTTCCACAGCAGTATTTCCCATGGAGACCCGTCCAGTATTTCTTCCATCTCCAGATATCAGGACCGATTGGGCCATTTCAGCACAATTAACAGAACTGTTTGCATGTCCACTCAGACTTTGCTGATGACAGAATGAAATGTATATGTGTATAAGAAAACATTTACGGCACCGACATCTTTAAAAAGTGTATATATATATATATATATATATATATATATATACACATGTATATATATATATATATATATATAGCTTTCTGAAGATAATGTAATTTTGGTGAAATACATCCTATTTTCTCAGTGGAATAATAGCCGTCCAAGCGAGGTTATTCCTCCCTATTTTGCGGTAGCGGGTGCAAAAGAGTCTTTCACAATAGAAACCACAATCTCCTCCGCCATTTTGTCCTCTCTAATGTGGAAAGTCCGGTAAGAGGTAAGTGCCTTGAGTTTCTGTAATTAATCAGTCTGCTGTGTCTCTCAGCTGTGATGAGACTTAATGCTGAAGTTATTAGTTTAAAGCCATTTAAAGCTATTTCCTTGCTTTAGTAGTGTAGTAGTAATACAAGCGATCATGGAGTGCTTTTGAATATAATCACTGAGTGACGCTGACACACTTCATGTCAGCAACTGGACCATGTTACACACAAAAATGGTCTTTTGCCTCCACCTGCATGCTAAAATATGTAATGTCACAATATTAAATGTAAAGAGACAGATAGCTCTTAAAACATCTGCACTGCTCTTACACTTTAGTTTAGAACGACACAAACACAAGCGGAGTGATACACTCAGTGAAGCATCTGAGTGCTGATGGTGTGAGACCATCAGTACTCATGGAAAGTCTCTCGTCCAATCAGATTCGAGGACCAGAGGTAGCATATATATATATATATATATATATATATATATATATATATATATATATATACTGTATATATATATATATATATATATATATATATATATATATATTCGCCGCTGACTCGAGTATGTCGACGGCGAAGTAGTAGAGGGCTTCAAGACGAGAGATGAATCGCTGTCGTGAAAGGAGAAAATTCCGAGGAATGGTGTTTGCGCGCCAGTTTTTATAGCGGACAGCTTCGTGACCAAATGGGCGGGGCTCAAACACCATAGCCAATATTAGAATTGGTGTTATTGTAAAGAGGTTTCAACTTGGTCGTGTAGAAGGACACTCCCATATGCATCAGCTTTGTGGCGCAATGTCAAGTGTACTGACTCCTAAGGGAACTGAAACATCAGCTTTGCTGAATGGACAATAAATGGCATAGACATTGCAGAACTGCTGAACAGCATGTTAAAATAAATTAATTAAATGAAAAAGGGTGTCATGTTTTTTTCTATATATCCTACACATACTTCAGTAATACAATACGTGACTAATTAAATAATAAGAGGCAATTGTAGTCAGTTACTTTATATTTCTATGGTAGATTGTCAGATAATGACAGATTTCCTAAATTACAGTAAATTATACTTTATCTGATGATTACAGCAACAAACTTATTACAGTAAACTACTATGACATTATATACAGGCATGGATCCAACATCTTTTTCTGAGGAGAATGCTTCTTTCTGTGTTCATAATCTTTTTTATTTATTTATTCATAAATCAATAATTATTTGCACTCTGTCTGACCTCGGATCACTCCTAAGAGGAAAACAAATCTGCCTATATGCGTCAACACCTCTTTGATTTATTTGCAGTCAGTCAGCGCTTGTTGTTGTGCTCCATGATGAAGTAGGCCTATACAAATGCAAGTAAAAAAAAATTATTATAGATTAAATTTTGAATTGGTTGATACTTAAATGTTAATGAACAGTTATCTTGGCTCTGCTCTCTCTCTCTGTTTCAGTTATAATGTGCTATCTTGGCATGACAAGTATTTGTATTACATCTGTATTGCCAAAGCATTTACAGCTGAACTGCATTCAAATAAAACAGTGTAAAACAAAGACAGGACAAAACAATGTTCATAACATATATAAAAAAAGACAAGATGTACAATGTAAATGTCTGTTCACTCACTGTCTCTCATTATGTGGCAGACAGGCACATGTGCTGCTCTCACGCAGCAGTCCTTGTGTTCTAATAAGAAGGGCAGTTTTTTATCACTTATTAAATGGTTGTCTGTGTATTTTATGCATTCTGTTAGAAAATGATGTTTTGATCACAGTGTGGACACAATTCTTCCTGTGGTAGCCATGTTTTCCTGTGTCTGCCCTTTTCTATAGTGAGGTTGTGTCCAATGAGTCTGAACCATGTCAAGGTGGATCTCAGTTTTTTATCTGTTACTGTGTACAGATATTCTGCCATGGTGAATTCTCTTTTTAGGGCCAAATAGCATTGCATTTTACTCTGTTTTTGCATTTAAGTTTTCCAATAAGTTATATAATTTCGTTTTATTTGTGCTGTGATTTGGCTGTAGCTAATTATTATTGTTCTGGTCCAGGTCTTCAGTGTAATGAGGGTTAGTAGATATTGCCACAGGGCTTAATAATAGTATGAGTGAGGGTCGCTGAGTTTTACATGTTTCCAGATTTTGATTACAGTTTTTTTTAGAATTAGTGGATATTTGCCTAATTCTCTCTTTTTCTCTCTGCTCTCTCCACCCCCAGCAGGGGAGTAAAATTTTCCTCAGAATCATGTACAAGCTAACACCAGGTGCAGCTGTCTAAAGGAAATCTGCATTTGTGTAGATTATGTCAAATTAGTGCAATCAGTAATAATATGATAATTAAGTTTTTTGATGGAATTATATGAAAAAATGTGATATCAAAATGATTGAAGTGTAGTTTGGGAGCGTTCATGCAGGACACGTTCTTGTTTTCGGTCCACATAGTTTTTTTAAGTGTTAGTCAGATCTGTGTTAGAGGTCTGCAGGGCCACAAAGTATCATGAAAAATAGTCATGACAGGTTTTCTACATTTTATGAATGCACTCTTGTACAATGTTTTTACCGCTTCCATCCTCTCATGGAACTCTCAATAAAGTTTGTAAAAATCATGATACTGATTATTTACTCGCCCATCATTTAGTGATAAAAGAGGGCACTGTTAAATATTGAAATATATATATATATATATATATATATATATATATATATATATATATATATATATATATATATTTTTTTTTTTTTTTTTTTTAATGCATTAGAACTTCGGTTTTGTAATGAATGAAAACTATGACGGTCAAAGTTAATGTCAACCCATTTTTGGTCGTTGAGTCATGTCTTGCTGTTTTTTTTTCCTCTCACGTCATGAACGTTGCATTTTCAAGAATTTATAGTGGTTTAACTTTTGAAAAATGCAAATCAAGACCCCTGCATTCAGTTCCATTCCGTTTTGATCCGTCTTTCTTTTGGATGCAAGAACGTCTATTGTTGTGAACAGCCACAGTTAAAGCAGATTTGGGGAATTATTGAGTGTTATGACTTTAGGTCCTTCAGCTTGTAATTAGACGTGCCCATTAAGTAACATTAACACTGATTAAATATTTCCTTTCAGTGTTTACTTGATCCTGGCCCTGCACTGAATAACGCACTACTACTCCTGTCCATTTTTATCATTGTTACCATACCTTTTAATTTGCTGTATATGTATATTTTACTTCAATGCTTTACTATATTTAATTGTCATGTCAAGCTTCCCTATGCTCCAATAAAAAAACAAAGAATAAAAGATTAAAGTAATATGTTTTCTTTATAAAGTAATAATAATACAAAGGTAGCTGAGTGCAAATACAGATAGACTAGATGCTGTTTACAGTAAATAGCAACAAAAAGCATCTTCTTTGCTCTAAGTGTTAATAGTGTTTTATTTGCACTCCCAATTAAATACTAACATGCAGTATAGGGGCATCTTTGCAGCGTGTTTATTGTGTTTATTTAGAGTCCCAAACCATCCCCAACACCTTAACCTAACCTTAAACTTACAAAAAATAACTGTGATTTTACTGCAACCAAATATTACCATGGCATTTTGTAGCAAAGTAATCACAAAATTAAACATGGTTACTGTAATATTAATGTAGGAACATCATGGTTAATTGCATGAAAACTACTGCTTCCATCAAAAAACATGGTTACCATATATTATAAGAAAATTATGGTTTATTTTACCCGGATCATACCTTCCTCTCGACTCTCCGACCTTCACCGTGACCAAATCACTGCAAGGCAACCAACATTTATATTCATATTTATTTATTATTATAAGTAGTATAAAAGGAAATATAAAGAGTAGAGACAGGAAACAGGATGGGTGAAAAGTGGGGAATCCAACCCTGAACTTCTGCTTTATAAAAAGTTGATTTGAAACTCTTTTTTTTTTAATAATTCTTTGATTCTTCTAAAGAATAGTTGTAAAGCTGGCAAGACATCTCTTCTTTTGTAAAAACAAAAAACAAAACTTTGTATTAAAGATTTAAGATGTATATCCGTCTGCATTTGATGGATAAGTGATGCAGACATGTAAAATTTGTGGTATAAGGCTGTTAGTGCATTATGTTACATAGGTTTACATGACTACAGTATGTAAGTTAAATTATATATTTTAAATTCTATATATTTTTTTTAAAATGGACGGTGGCTTAAAAATTCACATTTGAGATATGATTGGGTGTGATTTATGTTGTAGAACAAAACGTCCACATATCGTCAAGTAATGTTTGCCACAGACCTTTTTTTTCTCATAGGTTCAAAACCCCCATTATAAAAACCAATAGGGAACCAGGGCCAAGGCAAATTCTCTTCCGGGTTTTTGGATTATAAGCTGAACAGCAAAATGATTGCACATCCAAGTTTTCTGATTATTAACTAATATGCAAGGACTTTTATTTTGAAATGTTCATACAAATGTGTGCAATTAAAAGCATCAAAGTTTTCTCTCTTTTCCTTCTCATTATCTTTTCATAGAAGTGCATTTAAGATTTATCTCTATTCAAGATCTTGTGTTTCTCTGCAAAGTTAGAACAGTCTAATTCGGACATCACACTGTGCCCTTTACTACAGAATAATAATTTAAAAAAAAACATCCCAGTCAAAAAACATGGAGGGCACTATTAATTCCTATACAACTAATTATCCACATAAAAGTAAACAAAATACACAAATGATGTAAAAGGGTTTCATTACTTTAAAAGCAACTGGTCCTTTTTGTTATTTTTTTTTACATTTTCAGTGAAAATTTCTGTAAAAGACTTAATTGGCAAGGTTAAGGCTTTATTGCATTTCATTTATTGTGCACTCAAAAATATCACTTAGAGAAGCATTACAAAATGAAGCCCATAATTATGCCATTATTCCCAACACAACATGTACTGTTATCAGTCAACGTAACATGTGACAGGAAGACAAGGCCTCAACAGCATAACCCAGCAGTCTCTTCAGATGTGCTGAGATATACGGAGAGACTAGGATTAAAGTAGCAACCAGATTACAAAGATTAGGGAATCAGACCCTGTACATACACTGATTTGCTTCTTTTTTTTTTGCTGTTTAAAGGGTGTGATTAATCTATAATCTTAGACGGTTCGGATCCATTCTCAACATTGATTCAAATCTACTTTCTGCCTTCTAAATATACCTTAATGTAGATTATTAACAAATGAATCATTATGTTCATCATGATTTATCTTGGTTTAAAACTTGGATTTTAAAGGTAAAGTATGTAATTTCTGTGCTACTAGTTTAACCAAACAAAATTAAGGGCAAAGGCACCCACTCAATTTCAGTCATCCTGGTTCCGGAAGTATGTTTCCTATTCATTTTTTTCCATAGTGATATCATATAATCCTTCATAAAACAGTTCTAAACCATGAACCATCCAACTAGCTCCGAGGTGAATCACAACATTCCAAACTTTGATTTGAAGCAATACATTATTTGAAAATCAGACAAAAGAACAAGAACACTTAACGTCTTCAATGAGGGAATGAACTGCAGTCCCATTAGGCATTACAAATGATGTTATTGAATTAGAAACTGTGGAAAAAATATTAAAATAATTATATAAATGTAATTTTCAAATATATAAGCAGTTTGCGAGCAAAGAGAGACCGACTTGTTTGTCATCAAAGTGTCACTGCACCATGACCAATTGGTGGATTTTCCCCCTCAGGATCATGGACAATGCAGTTCTTTAACAGGAATTCTGCTATTAAATAAAACTTTTTTTAAATATGTTGAAAGAACTCAGAATGATGGCTTTAGCTAAGCATATACCATTGATTAAACTCAGAGCTCATGTCTTTAAAGGTTTATTAGTCATTGTTAATAATAAAATCCCCTATGGCAAAAAATGTGAGATTTTTACTTTCGGAACCAAATTGTTGCTCTATTGCAATAATAATAGGTGTGTTCGACTTGAACTGCGCTTTGCCTTACCGCTCAGCGAGATTTGCCGGTTGCAGTCAGGGGAGGAGTTGAAAAGAGAGCCGTTAAGCCGTCACGGAAGATTGAGCGACGTTTGCTTTTTTTATTGCAGATGAAGTGGAATTTAGATATATAGTAACCAGAAACATTATGTATTTGAAAAGGTTATGTGCTAATGAATACGGTCACCGTTGTCATCGGTTACTCTGGCCAATTGGAACAAGCCGTGTCGTCATCAGAATTTGTGCAGCCACTTTGGTGCAACTGCGCTGACTGAGCCAGGCGGCTGGCCTCTATATGTTGTCACGGTTCTTTGATGGCATATATCATGGTGAGGCGGCATTGGCGTATGTCTAAAGTTGGACAAAATTTCTACCCGTCATGCACTGCTTCATGTCCGGCGCCGATCGGTCTGCCAAGTGCTGCATGAAGTCGACCACACCCAATGATGTTTTTCAAATAGATCACTCACTCTGTCTGCCATTAGTTGGTCAGCACAGGTAGCTCTGCCCCAAACTCACAGCATTGGTTGAGCCAATGTTACGAAGTCAGGCTTGTCAATATGCTCAAACAAAGCAATGTTTTGAAAGTGCCACAGAGCTACAGTGGAAACACTTTTCTGGAAATCAAACTATGGATGGCTAACTTGAAATTCTCTGCATCTTAAACTGGCATTAACATCGAAAAAATTACACACTTCGACTTAAAAAAAACGAACAAATGAAAATCCTTAATCATTACAAAATAACATAACTCAACTCTGAGGACAAAAAACCCTGCCATATTAGTCAAAACAGGACCCTGTCTTGCCTAAAGAACCTGGTTTACAGCTTTTAGATTCTTAAACATGGTTAGTGTGCAATTTTGGCTCTTATGTAAGCAATAAACAACCCTCCTCTGTTCTCCCAAAGTGTTTGACCCTCCTTTGGTTGGATACATGAATTTCACTCCATTTTTACCTCTTATTCACATCTCAAATGATATCTGGGACCTTCTCTTCTTTTCCTCTCCACATTGTTCCTCTTCTCTTCCTTCTTGTAATTTTTCTCCCTCTCCTTCTGTAGAAACAGCACTGTGTGTTTTGATGATTGAGGTGACGTCACCTGCTGCTATCCCAGCAGCCCTAGCACATGCTCACCAACGCCCAAGAAGTACACGCCTTGAGCAATGCCGAAGAGAGGAGCAATGACCAGTGCTCGACACATTGCTCCTTTGAGAAGCGCTGCTGGTCCCTCTCGTTTTAAAATGCGTCTGTAAAAGGGCGAAGGCGTGTTTACAAACTTTCACATACTATACATTTATATTATGGTGGCTGACAAATAATGTGTCCATTAACTTTTTTATCAACATCAAAATTTTAGGTTGAAAATTCTATGTATTTATTGAGAATGATATCTTAGATGCTTAGATCACCATTTCACCATCATCTTTTTACCTTCACTAGTTCATTTAAATTGTACTTTTATGTGACAAATGCATTTTGTAGAAATATTCCATGTAGTCTCACAATTAATATAAGGTCAAAGGTCATAAAGCGTAATCATTATAAAAGAATTTGTATAATGGCATTTAAAATAGCTTTAGATAGAGTATTGTATTTCACCCCAGGACATATCAACTTTCCAATAGTATTTGACTGGTATTTGGTTAACTGTCAACTGTCTGCCATATCATCCACAAAAAAGTATCCTAAAAGCTTTGGTAACTTGGTACTCTTTAAGTACCTTGTAGTACCATATAATTACCATGGTATATGATTATGGTAATCTAAGTACTATGGAACATACAGTATATAACAAAGAACCGTGGTATTACCATATGATACCATCTCTTTACCATGGTACCATCACATTACCCTTTCGTAAGGGATATCTAGAAATTTCAGCTTTATGCAAACTTTACTGAGTTTCAAACTTGAGATATAACTTAATAATACGAATTTCAATATGACGAAAATACTTACTGTGTGCAGTCAATGATGCCTCTATAAGAGTCCTCTCCCTCTCCCTTCTGTAAGGTCTGTAGACGGGTCTTTATAACTGAAAATGACAAATAGTATCACTACATGACACTTTCTGTCTTCTCAAATCTTTGCAATAACAGGTGTAGGTATAACCAGACCTGATTTTTTTTTGGTTCCCAATGTGCTCTAAGTCCTCGTGGAGGCGTAGTGACTCTGGGTGAATCCCAGAGCCAGGTGGAGGACGAATCTCAGCTGCCTCCGCGTCTGAGACCATCAATCCACGCATCTTATCACGTGGCTTGTTGAGCGCGTTACCGCGGAGATATAGCGCATGTGGAGGATTCACGCTATTCTCTGCAACATCCATGCACAACTCACCATGCACCCCACAGAGAGCGAACCACATTATAGTGACTAGGAGGAGGTTAACCCGTGTGGCTCTACCCTCCCTAGCAACCGGGCCAATTTGGTTGCTTAGGAGACCCAGCTGGAGTCACTCAGCATGCCCTGGGATTCGAACTCCAGGGGTAGTAGGCAGCGTCCTTACCACTGAGCTACCCAGGCCCCCAGAACCAGACCTACCTTTAACTTTAATTTCTCAATTCTGGTTTCCCAAACAGGTTATTCCCAGGCATATGCGGATGGAATCAGTGTGCGCAGAAATCCTTGCGTGTTTGTTTATTATATATTTTGGCTAGTTTCATGATGCTTTCAGCTATCAATAAGAGTATAGTACTCACAGCTCTATTTAACACATTTTACTATGGTTAAATCCCTTCTGCAGATTTTTCCTAACAACCAATGCAGAACATGCAAATTAAAAATAAAAAAGTTACAGATTCTTGCTGTCCTGATCAATGAGATTTTCAATTGAACCTTTGTAGACCAAGACTAGACATGTATCTAGGAAATAGGTACTTTATGTTATTCCACATTTAAAGGTAAACATCGGTGATGGATCAATAAAATAAATGGGTGATTGTCAAGTTTTTGACTCTCTGCAGTGATGGTTGTAGCTTGTATCGTGCCCCCCCCCCCCCCCCCCCCCCCACAGCCAACAATTTGTTAGCAAGGGTGGGGTGTGGTGCTGAAGAGGGGGCCGTGCCATCCCCGGCAAGATGCCGCCCCTGGTGGCTGCCCATATTGCCCATACCTAAATCCGCAACTGACTCTCTAAACAATGTAATGTTCCAGAGAGAACAGCCAAATCTTGAAATAGGGACACTGCAGTGGCTGCCAACTTTTCCACTGTCCAAATAATCCTTCTGTCCCCTTTACTGCTGTTTTAGGAAACAAAGAATGATCTCTCCCTAGATACAATAGACTTATTAAAAGAGCTCTACACAAAAAGGGTTTTTGAAAGCTAATTTGCAGACTTTGCACTTTCTTTTCTACAAATGAAATGTTGTGGTCCACACATCACAGTAGGATTCTCACACAACGCATGGGGTACACTAATTAATCCGAGACACAAAAGAGTAATTTGGTTCCTTTACGAAATTTTGGGAGCGACCTACTTTGTAAATTGTTAAAAAAATGTCTCCACTAATTCACGAGAGAAACCGTATATTAGTAAACAAGATTTCTAAAGGCTTTATGTGGCTGCAAAGAGTGTTTTTAGCATGTTGCTATGCTAAAAACACTATGCTATGGTGTTCTGGGAGGTTGCTAGATGGATGCTTATTGGCCCTAATCAAAAGAGCTTACCCCAAGCCCCTTTGTGATATTATGAGTTTTTTGTTGTTGTTGTTGTTGAACAAATTTGATCATGCTAGGTAAAAAAGACTGATTATTGGTAAAGGTTTCCCAAAAATGAAAATTCTGTTATTATGGTAAATGGTCTGCACTTACATAGTGCCTTTTTTACCTTAGAGGTATTAAAAGCGCTTTACACTGCATCTCATTCACCCATTCACACACACACACATACACACACCAATGACAGCAGAGCTGCCATGCAAGGTGCTAGCCTGCCAGTGGGAGCAACTTGGGTTTCAGTGTCTTGCCCAAGGACACTTCGGCACATGGTGTCGTGTGGGCCAGGAATCAAACCACAAACCCTGTGATTAGTGGACAACCCGCTCTACCACCTGAGCCAAAGCCACCCCAATAGTTAATATTTACTCTTTACAAATCTGTATAACTTTTCTGTGAAACAAAAAGTAGATGTTAAACAGAATGTTAGGGACTGACAGCCTTCGTCACCATTCACTTTCATTATATGGGGGGAAAAAAAGCAATGCAAGTGAATGGTGACTGAGGCTGTCAATCCTTAACATTCTGCCTAAAATTTCCTTTGTGTTCTATGAAAGAAAGAAAAATTCTACAGGTTTGTAATGATTACAGAATATTCATTATTGGGTAAACTATCCCTTTAACTTACTAGCCTCACCCAACATTTTTTCAGTAGCACACTAGTGTTGAAGAAGGCTTAGGAATTATTTTTACCAGCTTGGACAGCTTGTTCTGCTAACTGAATGGGACATTTATTTGTGTGCTTTTCAAAAGAAGAGAGAGCATATTGTGTTGTCCTCTACTCCTCTCTTGCCTGCATCTCACCATCCAGGGGAGTGACAGCTACTGCGGCCACTGAGCCAGCCATGCAGCCAGCCACGAAAGACTGCAGAAAGGGGGCCCGTTCCTGGGGGTTGCTATAGCGATCCTCAGTCCGGCCCACCATGTTGAGGTTGGCAAACAGTGGGAAGTAGATCATGGAGAAGGGGACATCCCTGGAAAATGGGAAAAAAAACATGGCGCCACAGTCATGCAGTAGAATAGACATAGCTGCAGGGGATTATTGATGAATCATGATTGATTGCTGTATCTAATTATTTTTTATCTCTAAATGGGGTTCCTGTAGCTCAACTGGTAGAGCATGGTGCTAACAATGAAAAGATCATGGGTTTGATTCCCAGGGAACACACAAACTGATAAAATGTATACCTTGAATCAATGCACTGTAAGTCGTTTTGGATGAAATGTAAATGATGAATGAATGAGAAATAGAAATGTAAAGTGAGAATTTAAGTGAGAATGCCTTTAAATTCCAAATAAATTCCTGAATTTTGAATTGAATGTGAATTGAGGTTGCAAAAAGAAAGCGAAACTGGAATTTGAATGGGAATTTAAGTAAAAAAAATAATTATTTATTGCAATAGAATGAAATTCAAAAGAAATGTATAAGCTTTAAGCATAGTTTTTAATAATATATAATTTTCAGTACTTTTACAGTACAATTTACAGTACTCAGTACACCCAAAAATTACAATTACAAAAAGTTCCAAACCTATTTAGCTTTCTTTTCCCATGGAACACAAAAGGAGACACTAGGCAGAATGACAGCCACAGTGGAATGGAAAAAAGATGCAATGTCAGTGAATGGTGACTGAGACAAACATACTGCCTAACATCTTTTACGCTCCACGGATTCAGGAAAAGTAATATTTATTTCAATATATTTAACAAACTACCTTTAATTTTCATGGTTGAAGTAAATAATTTCCTAGATTGTTCTTAATTACTCCAAAATAAAGAGTCAAACAACATGAAGCACTTTAACAGGACATCTATAAAGTCTTCTGTTCAGAAATTCAGTAGATTCCTTTCCTGTCATTCCAGTTCAACATCCTATGATGTCTGAAAGGGAGCCAAATCTTAAATTTGACATTTTTCCCAACCCTACTGTGAATGTAGAAATATTATATATTTCAGTAGTTTAGACTGTAGAGCCATTAATCAGAGACAACAGACTAGAGATAGACTGAGCTTAGGCTGTTCTAATTAGAATTCCATTAAGAAGAGAATTCCGCCTATGGTTCATTTGAAGCTATAAATAACAGATCAGAACTGTCAGCTGGGTAGGTTACATTAGTTCATCTGGGATTACATCACAGATTGCAGGCAGCTTGCAGGGCAGGGGCTGTAAGGATAGGTGAGAGGGTTTATTTGTGTGGGAGGTCTTTAAAGGCAAGGTTGAGAGGTCATTGTGACTTTATATCCATCCTTTTGTACTGAAACAATGTGTGTATTTGCAGGGAGAGCCAACACATCACCTAAAGTTTTTCTATAGCAGAAATATTCCATTTTACTCCAGATCTGCATGAGTTTAATGGGCAATTGTGCTGTACCTCATCAGTGTAGCTCCCGCCCCCTTATAAAGACCTCTGAGCCCTCGGGTTTTAAGAAGATCCAGAGTGATGCGGGTCGCTGACGGTCGAGGGGGGCCATTGTTGCCTGGTTGGGCTGCCTGGGAGGGAACCAATGAGGGGATCGGACCAGTTGCAGGAGCAGAAGCAGTGACAGTCCGCTGAGCAGCTTGTAAAGACAAACACAGACCACTTTTAAATGATTTGGGAAATATTAAATACTTATAAGCTTTAAAGGGATAGTTCAGCCAAAAATGAAAATTCCCTCATCATTTGATCACCCTCATGCCATCCCAGATGTGTATGACTTTCCTTCTTCTGATGAACACAAATTAAGATTTTTGAATGGTGGTCAGACTTTTGAAGCTCTAAAAATCACATAAAGGCATCATAAAAGTAATCCATACGACTCCAGTGGATTAATATACATCTTTAGAAGCGATGTAATAGGTGCTGGGGAGAAACAGATCAATATTTAAATATTTTTTTACTTAAATCTCCACTTCAGAATGTGAAATTGGAGATTTATACTAAAAAGGATATAAATGTTGATCTGTTTCTCACCCACACCTATCAAATCACTTCTGAAGATATGGATTTAACCACTGGAGTCTTATGGATTACTTTTATGCTGCCTTCATGTCATTTTGGAGGTTCAAAGGTCTGACCGCCATTCAAAAAATCTTTGTTTGTGTTCATCAGAAGAAAGTTATACAAATCTGACAAGAGGGTTTGCAAATTATGAGAGTTTGTTCATTTTTGGGTGAACTTTTCGAGAATTTTGTTAGCATGCATATGTAATGTATTGTAAAACGTCTGTTATGATTCCTCTAATGGTTATAGAGAAAATGCCCCCATTCAGTTAACTTGGATGTTATTTCTGGATGTTATCATTTACTCACCCTCTTGTTATTCCAAACCCTTATGACATTTTTTCTTCTGTAGAATAGAAAAGGATTTGTTAATAGGCACAATATTATCCTCAGTCACCCATCACTTCCATAGCATCTTTTTCTATACAAAAGGAAGCAAATGGTGACTATGGCTAACATTCTGCCAAACATCACCTTTTGCGTTCCACACAGTTTAGAACAACACGAGGCTGAGTAAATGATGACAGTTTTTTTCATTTTTGGTTGAACTATACCTTTAACATGGACCAGGTGTTAACTGTTATGCACTGATAAACACTAACATAGAAAGAGGCATTAGTGACACCTTTGTTTGCTCCTTATAATAAAACAGTCTCTTTTATTTCTGGCTAACCTTTGTACTTGGTGAGCCAGCCCGATAAATACCTACATACCATGGATGACACTCAAGGCATCAAATGAAATGCACTTACCCAACCTGCCAGCATCCTGAAGTTGTATTTTTAGCATTTCCATGGGGGTGGTAACTACCACCTGACAGGTTCCGGCCCCACAGCCAGCAAGGATTTCTCCCCACAGAGGTAATTTTCTATGGGCAGTTGGGGAAGATAAGATCATGTAAAATAAAATTTAAAAAACACCTGTTATTGTTCTATTGAAGGAGTAATAATGCAGTAATAATGATTTACCAAGGAAATAAGCTCTTTTGAACTAAAACATTCTTTTACTTTTGTGTTCCATAGAGGTTTGGAACAACATAAGGGGGGAGTAAATTATGATAGAAGTTTAATTTTTGGGTGAACTATGCCTTTGAATGGTATAGAGTTGCTTGTATACATGATTAAAAAGGGGTAGCTACCCATCTTTGGAGAGTTTTTGTCTGAAGACGTCATTAGCAGCCAGTTTGATAGCTTTCTCTGGAGTGACTAGAGTAAGATTCACAGCAGCACCTGTCGAAAGTTATAAACAGTACATGAACAAAAAATTATCAACCATGAAATTATGAACATGCTAACAAGGGCACCATATCCAACCAGTCTTACAAACATAAAACACATCAAAATAATTGAAAAATGAAGGCTAACTTTGAACTCTTGGAACTTGGAAATATGCAGTTATATAGTCTAAATAGATTTGCTAGTTAATTGTTACACATGGTAATCGTTAAGCATGCTGTTATATGGTAGTATTAATGGTAGTATTATCCTGTATCCTGTATCAAGATATCCTGAGGAATTTGCATTCACTCTGACTTCATTAATGGCAAATTGGATACACACAACTGATAGTTTATGTCATGACAAGTTACTCATAGCTAAAATGAAAAAGAAGGATCATACCTCGATACATGCCAAAGTAGCCCTCCATTTTGATCGTCTTTGCCAAACAATCGAGCCTTCAAAACAGAACAGACATGTTTTAATATATAATGAATGGAACACAATGATCTGATTGTCGGTTGAATGCTAGTCAATGGAATGTTCTCATCTCAATGAAAACACACAGAAATACTCCAAGCCAAGTAGTTTTGAAGTTCTTTAAGTTGCTTCAAGACCCTAACTGTAACCCTAAGTGGTGACATCATTTACTCATGCTCATGCTGTTCCAAACCTAAAAGACCTTTTTTTTCTTCCAAGGAATACAAAAGGATAATTTAGGTAGTGCGTTAAAGTCTTACATTGTACGAATTTGGTCACGATTTTGCCATCGGAGACAAATTTTGGGGATTGTAAAAGATTTCTCTTGTCATAGGGCAAAATCTGCTGTCTTTATGGGAATGTATGCTTTTCCCAAAAATAGTATAGAGCAAGTGGCGTAGCTGAAGATACCTAAAATACTTAGATCTGGGGATCCCAAAATATTGAACCAATTTTTTAAAGGATCTCATCACACCACTCTCATAAAGAACACAGAGTGCATTAACCCCCCTCGCAATCCACTCTGACCAACAAAAAGGGGACTTATTAATGCATAGTTTGGGGTTTAACCATAGGCTCGAGGCAACATTTAGATAAATATCTGAACTGGACACTTTTGTCCATACTGAGTGCAAATGTGAAATTATGGGGTGCGATTTAGCTTCTCTGGTTAGATTAATGGAAAGGCTTTGCAATGGCAAAATAAGGGCAAGAGCTTCTTGTTCAATGCAGAACCAGGGAAGGGCTTTTCAGGTGAAAGCGACCAATGAGCCAAATGTCTGAGCATAATAATAAAACAAAATCTTAAAAGGCCAAGCCCACCATTGTCAATCGCTCTATGCAGTTTATAAAAATGTAATCTGGGGTGCTTATCACTCCAAATAATAGACTTTGCTATACTCTCAAATTTAAATAAGAGAGTGGGACATCTACCGGGAGAGACTGTAGTAGGTAGTTACATTTTGGAATACAGTTCATTTTAATAACATTAACCTTCCCAATCATCGATAAATGTAATGAAGCCCACCTGTCTACATCGCTCAAAAAACTTTTTATTAAAGGGTCAAAATTAACTCTAAATAAATTGGGAATAAAATACCCAATTACTTAATGCCCTGTTTGGGCCACAGGAAGGTGCCTGGCTGAAAAGCCGTTACCGGGAAGTACGCTGTCAGAGCTAAAGCTAAAGATTTAGAATGGTTGACTTTGTATTCTGAGAATTTGGAAAAGGAATTAATAATTCAGTAGAGGCAAGGTTTAGATTTAGTAGGGTCAGAGACGAATAATAAAATATCATCTGAATAAAGCAGAAGCTTATGCGCCACGCCTCCCGTCACCACCCCTGGAAAATGATCCTCCTTTCTTATCGCGGCTGTTAATGGTTCCAGGGCAAGACAGAACAATAATAGGGAAAGAGGGCAACCCTAACAAGTGCCCCTATTCAGAGTAAAATAATCTGAAATTAATACATTTGTTTGTACCGCTGCTACAGGGTGTCTATAAAGTAACGTAATCCATCCAATAAAAGTATTTTTGAACCCATATATTTCCAAAATCTTAAAAAGATAAATCAAATTCTACCATATCAAACACCTTTTCGGTTTGAAGTGAGATGGTAGCGACTGGAGACTGATCATTTGCCACTGACCACATGATATTGATGAAACACCTAAGGTTATCAGAAGAGCTACTGCCCGAATAAGACCCACGTGATCTCTAAGAAATATATATATATATGTTTTAACTTTACTTAATCGGTTAGCCAAAAATTTTGCCAACATTTTTACATCTAGCTGGATCAGGGAGATTGGACAGTAACTTTTACACACACTTGGATCTTTGCCTTTTTTAAAAATCAGACTGATCCAGGCTTGTGTCATGGTTGGTGGAAGCTTTCCATTCTTTAATGATTCAGAATAAACTTCTAACAAAAGTGGAGCATAAGATCTAAAAAATTCAGCGGCAAAACCATCTGGCCCTGGAGCCTTGCCTGTAGGTAAGGCCTTAATTACTAGTTTTTTGCTCAGTCGTCAATTTAGGGATTTCTAATGGTTCCACAAAATTTCTAATAGCTTCATCAGTAGACGTGGAACTGTAAAGATCAAGATTTATTTAAAGGCATTATTGATATCAATGACTGAAGTACAAATTTCACCACCAGCAGATTTCACTGAAGGAATGGTAGAAAAAGACTCTCTCTGCTTTATATATCTAGCTTGCCTGCTTGGTCCCCTGACTCAAAGTATGACTATCTTGCCCTAAATAACCAAAACTCCAGTTTCTGCAACAAAATAGTATTATATCTGTATTTCAGTCAGGTCAATTCTCTGAGGCCATTAGACGACATTCGGTGCTTCAGCTCTGCCTCGGCACATTTAATATTCCCTTCCAACTCCACGAGTTCTCGTGCTTTGGATTATTTGGTGAATGAGGCATATTGTATGATCCTGCCCCTAATAACCACCTTAAGTGCCTCCCACAAGCCATGCACACAGAGGATACTGAGGACCAGTTGGTCTCCATATAGACATTGATTTCAGTCTTTAGCATTTGTTTGAAATCAGGATTTTGCAAAAGGGATACAATAAAGCACCAGCTATATGATTTCTTTTTCTCCATTTGTGGCAACATCTCTAAACTCAGGGCGTGATCTGAGACTAAGATTTTTCCAATTGAGCAATCCACAACAGATTAAATGAGAGGCATAGATATTTAAAAAAAACTATTCTAGAATAAATCTTATGGAATGTATAGTCTCTACCAGATGGGCTCAAAAGTCACCAAATATATGTAAGACCAAGATTTGTACACATACTGTGAAGCCTCAGTGTTGCTCTTGGGGGCTTACACACTTTTGCTTCACTATGATCAAGGACCATCAAAAGATTAAAGTCTCCTCCCAGTATTATATCATGAGAGGTGCCAGCAGCTTGCAAAATCCCTTCAAGATCAATAAAAACGCCCTGATCATCAACGTTAGGCACGTAGGTTTTTTTTTCTTAACAGAACATAGTGACTTCTTAACTCATATTTGAAGCCACGGAGCCTTCACTTGGATATTAGTTTTTTTAAATAAACACTTACTTTACACTTACGTTAACACCAGACAAAAGAAAGACATAATAGCATTAATAATACATTCTATTGCTTCAAAACGTTGTCAGCCATAGCGGCTTACAAGTTGTGCGTAATGTTTTGGAACACCAGATGGCAATTCATTTCAAACCGTTTACAGAGGCTTCGAGTAACGAACCCAATTTACATTTTTCAACATTTGTAATGAAAGCCCCATTGCTTCAGACAGCTTTGTTTTCCAATCACTACTCAATGGATAGCGGATGATGACAGAGAGATGCAGGTAAGCAGGCTTGCGTTTCACTAGATAAAACCCATCTCCTTGACCTATAGAAGCCAACTGTTGTGATAAACTGAACATGAAGATGCTGTGTCTGCGACATTATGTGGTGCTGCAGGCATGAAAGATGTTTTCTCGTGAGAACTGCAAATCGAAATCACGAGAACACAAGGGAAAATTAAGCCGTAATCATGAGAAATAAAAATGTGTTATGTCGAGATCAAAAGAAATTTATCTCTTGATCACAAGACCAAGGACAAAACAGGCTTCTGTAGTGTCGTAATGTCGCACAGTGTGCCTTAACTTTTACCCAAGACCTCAATAGGATAATATTTTACAGTATGACATGCAACAACCATAAAGGATTGTAAAAATCATACAGTGTGCACGTGGTTTTAGTCTCAAATCACTTTCATTGTATGGAAAATAGTGCAGCATCAACATGCTTCAAAAATATCTCCTCTTGTGTTCCATTGAAGAATGAAACTTGTTAGGGTTTGGAATGATATGAGGGTGAGTAAATGATGACAGACTTTATTTTTGCATGAACTATGCCTTTAAAATTATTCTTTGCAACTAGAATAAACCAACCAATATAAACAGTGGAACATCTCTTTAAAACAGATAGAAACCTTGTTTTACTGCCCTCCGTTCTCCAACGTCTGTTTACCAAACCCAAAAGCAGACATTCACAAAGAAGTGAGTAATGTTGCAAAAAATAGCTTTAAACATGGCAGTAGAACTCTTGCCCACAAACCACTTTGGTATTTGCTGTGCCACTTACATAAGTTTACAAAGAATATGTCAGTTGCACACACATTACAAAAAAGAACTACTTCTCCTTATCATAGTGTTATCACAAATTACAAAAAAAATAAATAAATTGGGAGTGTAAACCATCAGTTTTTTCAGATCAAACATGGAGTGGCGTGTGACTCAAGTTGTTTTGCATCATCTGAGTCATACAGGAAAATCCAAGGCAATCATTTTAAATTAGGCAAAGTCCTCCACCCAGTGTAAAACAATAACACATGTCTTCCTTACGAATCCCTTGCTTCTAGTGAAACTTTATATGCGGTTGTATTTTAAGATGCTGACATATTCTTATAATGATCATCAACACATTGTAATTTTTTTTTCCATACAGAAATCTATTATATGGTAATATATGTAAAGCACATATATAAAACATTATGTATGTTCACATTTGGTTCTTACTCATATAAAATGTAACATACTCATAAATACATGCAAAATGTATTTAAAAATACTGCAAAAATTGCAATTTTCGTACAGTACATGCAACATATATTTTACCAAATAACAGTGGTATTTAAATATGTACATACACGCCTACATATATGAACTATAATTGTATATATACATGTATATGTTCATACGCATGTGCCAAATATTAAATTTCTGTATGGGTTACAATGTTCTGTTGGCTCTCCAAACTTAGTGTATTGTACAATCAGAGACACAAAACACAGATTCAATAAAATAAAAGAGGTCCACACTTGCGATTTTTGATCTCTCGCACATGCAATTTTAAACCAATACATTGTACATTTTTACAAAGCAGTACTTTTGAGTACTGTTGAGTAACAGCTGACTCTCACAACTATCAAATGACAATATGCATATAGGCCTCCTACAACAGAAAGCCACACTTTGCCATCAATTGAAACACTTTGATACCTAACACCAGAATTAGATGCCACAAGTAAGTTAAGCATATGGGAGACATGTGTCATTATAATGAATGGGAACTCATAAAGACATGGTACTCACATTCCACTATAGACACGAGCACCCTGCTGATTCTGGAGGCGGGTCTTGGCGAGATCAATGGGAAAGACGCAGGTCACACCCACTAATCCAGCCACGCCCCCGTTAATCAGCTTAGCAGGTAGGCTGTAAACACCAGGAAACAAACACGCAAGCACACGCAAATCCACCCACCAATCCACACACACACACACAAAAATGCATGCAGGCCCATATGTTAAATAGGATGCCATATCTGCTTCTTAAACTAAAATTTAATTATAATCTACCAAATTAAATAGATATTAGGGAATCAGAAGTTGAACATTTACCTGACTTTCTTCTCAGCCATCTTGGCCACACTTTAACTAATATTCTTCAATTCTTCTCAATCAGTGGCAAAGGTTTCAACACAAACCGTCGATGGCCAACCTGGCCAGCCTCCTGGCACAGTATGGCAACCTTCACACACTTCTTTTCTGTGAGAACAGACACTCTTTGATAAAAATTAATCACCCTTGAACTTGCTATTAAGCAAGAAAAAATAAAGACAAAATGAAGTAATGACAATTACAGTGCATCCGGAAAGCATTCACTGCGCTTCACTTTTTCCAAATTTTGTTATGTTACAGCCTTATTCCAAAATGGATTAAATTCATTATTTTCAATGACAACATGAAAGTAGTTTGTTTAAAATCTTTGCAAATTTATAAAAAAATTAAAAAAAGAAAATCACATGTACATAAGTATTCACAGCCTTTGCTCAATACTTTGTTGAAGCACCTTTGGCATCAATTACAGCCTCATGTCTTTTTGAGTATGATGCTACAAGCTTGGCACACCTATTTTTGGGCAGTTTCTCCCATTCTTCTTTGCAGGACCTCTCAAGCTCCATCAGGTTGGATGGGGAGCATCGGTGCACAGCCATTGTCAGATTTCTCCAGAGATGTTCAATCGGGTTCAAGTATGAAGGACATACTTCACGCCTCAAGGACATTCACAGAGTTGTCCCGTAGCCACTCCTTTGTTATCTTGGCTATGTGCTTAGGGTCGTTGTCCTGTTGGAAGGTGAACTTTCACCCCAGTCTGAGGTCCAGAGTGCTCTGGAGCAGGTTTTCATCAATCCTGACTAGTCTCCCAGTTCCTGCTGCCGAAAAACATACCCACAGCATGATGCTGCCACCACCATTCTTCATTGTAAGGATGGTATTGGCCAAGTGATGAGCGGTGACTGGTTTCCTCCAGACATGACGCTTGCCATTCAGGCCATAGAGATCAATCTTTGTTTCATCAGACCAGAGAATTTTTGGCCACACTTTTGTTTCTCATGGTCTGGAGTCCTTCAGGTGCCTTTTGGCAAACTACAGGCAGGCTGTCATGTGCCTTTTACTGAGGAGTGGCTTCTGTCTGGCCACTCTACCATACAGGCCTGATTGGTGGAGTGCTGCAGAGATGGTTGTTCTTCAGGAAGGTTCTCCTCTCTCCACAGAGAAGTGCTGGAGCTCTGTCAGAGTGACCATAGGGTTCTTGGTCACCTCCCTTACTAAGGCCCTCCTCCCCCGATCTCTCAGTTTGGCTGGTCGACCAACTCTAGGAAGAGTCCTGGTGGTTCCAAACATCTTCTATTTATGGATGATGGAGATTACTGTGCTCATTGGGACCTTCAATGGTGCAAAACATTTTCTGTACCCTTCCCCTGATCTGTGCCTTGATACAATCCTGTCTCGGAGGTCTACAGACAATTCCTTGGACTTCATGGCTTGGTTTGAGCTCTGACATGCACTGTTAACTGTGGTACATTGTTAGACAGGTGTGTGCCTTTCTAATCATGTCCAATCAACTGAATTTACCACAGTTGGACTCCAGTCAAGTGTAGAAACATCTCAAGGATGATCAGTGGAAACAGGATGCACCTGAGCTCAATTTTGAGTGTCATGGCAAAGGCTGTGAATACTTATGTACCAACCCGATATCACGCCAAGGCGTGAAATAGACACGCTGGTCCACTAGCGGATGCGTGTCGGTGTCACGCTTTGCCTCCTCTAGGCGTGTACATGACACGCGCACGTGTAGTTGCAATACCGGCAGGGGGCAATCATTTCCTCAACGCCAACAACTCTCCGCGCACCAAAGAGTAAGCGATACCGTTGTCGTATTGTACGTTCGCACGGGCAGTATGATGGCAAATTTCGCTGCTTACTTTCACTTTGTGACTATGTGACAATAAAGGGTTACTACACATACTACGTTCAGGACATATTTGTTCATTATAGTGCTGCTTTCATGAAGAAATCCTAACGTTGCTGTAGCCTAACGTTGTTATATGTGTGTGTGGGCTGTCGAGTATCTTATGCTGATGTAAATATATATATATATATATTTAAAAAATATGTTTATATAAAAAAATATATATCCTGCTAACCGGAATTGGAGAACGCGATATATCGCTTTCTCTTTGGTGCGTGGAGAGTTGTTGGCATTGAGGAAATGATTGCCCCCTGCCGGTATTCTACCTAGACGCGCGCGTGTCATGTACACGCCTAGAGGAGGCAAAGCGTGACACCGACACGCATCCGCTAGTGGACCAGCGTGTCTATTTCACGCCTTGGCGTGATACCGGGTTGCATGTACATGTGATTTAGTTTTTTATTTTTAATAAATTTGCAAAGATTTCAAACAAATTTCTTTCACGTTTTCATTATGGGGTATTGCTTGTCGAATTTTGAGGAAAATAATGAATTTTATACATTTTGGAATAAGGCTGTAACATAACAAAATGTGAAAAAAAAATTGAAGCGCTGTGAACACTTTCCAGATGTATGTCTGTGGTAGCAGAATGATCCCGTTTCAAAATATTGTGATAAAATATTTAAATGTCACATTCTCCTTCAATTAAAACTGGTGGAGAAGCAATTTTTTTTCTTCTAGAGTGCATAAACAAACATCCTCCCTAAAGTCTCTCTAATCTCGCAGCTAATGAGGTTCTGACCTCATGAATTAACCTAGAGAAGTAGGTAACAGGTGAGGCTTATCAGCATGATTTCCTGTGCTTCAACACAATATCAACATCACTTGTTAAAAAGATTTCAACTTGGACTATCTACAGTAGCTTGACTCAATCAGTCACACTCTCTAAGAAATTAGCTTTTTTTCTGTATATATCAGTTGCACTTTTAGTTTTTTAAATTTTTTTTTACAGTAGATTAGACTAGTATAGCAGAGTAAACTTTCTATGGTTGGTTGAAATCTATCATGTTCATTAACTTTTTTCAAGTCTTTTATTCATGATCCGAGGTTAGAACTTACATATACGCATACGGGAAAGTGTATATCTAAGGTTCTGTAAATGGTCTGCATTTCTTTTATATTTTCTCTCAATTAACATGATATCCTAAGACTGCATATCTAATCATTACAGAAGAATAGGATTTTATTTAAATAGTTTTAGATTTATTATAGTATGTCGCACTGCTTAAACAGCTTTAAGTTTCATGTCACTTACCTATTAAAGCAGGTTTTTAAGACTTTCGAGTATTTTTCATTGTGTCAATCCTTGTCCACACTTTTTCTTCTCCTTCTCTTTTCGCAAACCTCTCTTTTTTTGGAAAATCCATCACTTTTTCCATTCTGCCATTTGTTTCCATAAACCTTTATCTCATTTGTGGTATCATTCTCCCATTTACTCCTTTATCTCTATTCCTTCAACATTCTCTCTTTTCTCTGTTGCGTTCTCTTGCACTCGCTCTGTATTTTCTGGAGCCCAGTGGCATTCTGAGCATGCCTGCTTTCTTTGAGTCCTGCTCTTTTCATACCCCTCCACTGCCAAAATACAGACAAGATCCTTCCCAACTAAAACTTTCCAAAACCACCCCAAACAGATACACCGTCACGCAACCCTGCACATTTGACCATTACACAAGTTTGTGACTCTATTTGGGAAAATAATTATGATGTTCTTACCTCTGTCAGTGTACTGACTGGTCAGATCAAGCCGTCCACATCCCCCTCTGCATGCTGACAATGTGTGCAGCAGCCGTAGTCAAGAGATCCGATAGAGCCAGTCGCCACTCAGGGGCCGTTGCACAAACACAAGCATTGTCCCTTGGTGCCTAAGTCCCTCCCCTTTGTGGCGACTCCCAGTGACATAGATGGGGAATGCACAACTTTCTACTAATGAAACTGGACACACATTCACACACATGCACACACAGCACAAGCATGCACATAGCATTATACAATTCCCAAATCACAACACAATGATAACGGTAATAACATTGTTATATAACAGCTTTAATGACAACAATGAGAAAGACAAGACAAATTTGATGCATATGAACTTATTTTACATCTTCTTGTGATACATCCAATAACACATCTTTAAAATAGCAAACTACACAGCCATTAAGGCAATTAGTTGAATCGTTATTGTGGTAAAACCAACAATATTGATAACTGAAGTTATAGTCTTATTGTAACTAACAAAAAAAAAAAAAACAAAAAAAAAAAAACACACAATTTACTCTGTCTATGTGGGTCTCCCACTTCAGGTCCTGAGACATGGTAGAGCCTAGGGACCAGAATGACTCCACTGCTGACATTATCATCTCCACTGTTTTGAGTATGTTCAGCTCAAGGTTGTTGGGACCGCACCAGACAGCCAGCTGTTCAACCTCATGTTTGTATGCAGACTCGTCACCATCGATTAATTTAAGTAAACAATAAATAAAAAATACTCAATATGTTACACTTTATTCTAACCAAAAAGTAACTTACTGCATCTGTTACTTTACAATAAAGGAAAACAGTTTTAATTTACCAAAACAAATGTAAATCTGTGTATATGCCAGTATATCTGCTTAAATGTAATGTAATACTGTAGTTCTTAATGAGAAAGCATGTGATCTTGAATAAAACACGATTGGATCTGATTGAAATAAGGATGTAACTAGAAAACCACATATTTAAAGTAAAAAGGGAAGAATCGGAAAACCTATATATTAATTTAAACAATTTAAGGGATGTTTCCTCAATTTCAAGTGTAGTATGAGCCACATGCCTCATGATGCAACACCTACAGTTTCCTTTATCCCTACCTGTCAATAGGGGGTGCTAGATACTTAAATTAGAGCCTATTTTGTTATCGGATCACAAAAACGGTAAACAATTCTTAAAACCTCGTGTCCCCATTCTATTTGACTTTAAATATAATATATAAACTTACATTCTGTTGGTTTAAATCACTTTGTTTTGATAAGTCTGACTACCAACAACACTTTTAAAAATCAAATATACATTAGTTACTTAACAATACAGTCTCATCCAACTTTTCTAGGTTGTAGACAAATGATAACTAACAAAGAACTAATAAACAACAACTTAATAGCTATATTGTGTGTGTGTGTGTGGCGCGCAACGATATACTTACTGCTGCTTCAAAATAATAAAAAAGTAATTTAAGAAAAAAATACTCAATACGTAACACTTTATTCTAACCAAAGTATGGTAATGCGAATGTACCAGTATCCAGTAAATTCTGGGTAGTACACATTACATGATCAAGGGATTCTCCGGTAATACCAACAATATTGGTATATTCAAACATCATGCATCAAACTTCCCTTTCAACGAAAATTCAAATGTGTGAGCGTTCCCTTTAAATGAAGATACCACTCCCAGCGGGGGTAAGGCACGTGACAACAAAGACGGAGTAACTACGAATTTCATTACTCACAGTGAACAGTACAGATCTACAAGTTATTAAATCAAATCGTATATTGTAAACAGTATCGAATGAGTCGAGTTTACGCTAGTTAAGTTTGTTATTTTAGTTTGTTTTGGTACTCGTAAATCCCTCTCGCCGTTCGATATGGTAGCGCCCAGCCCATCTGTTCTCCTCCTGTGAAATGCGGATTGAAACAGATTGTAGGACTCCATGAGTCGCAATGGCTGCTGTTTCGCGAGGACAAGTTATGCAGTTCAGTTAAACAAGTCACATGTGAGGAAAATACTGGCTTCATCTAAACCACACTTTCTAATTTGATACGCTCGTTGGACGACATAAAAATGTCCCAGAGATGGATAACTTCTGTGGAGGAGATCCAGTCTTGGTGGGAAGTCCCCGCCATAGCGCACTTCTGCTCTCTCTTCAGGACGGCGTTCAATTTACCAGACTTTGAAATAGAGGTAATATATGATCCATGAATGAACTTACACTTCAGTTTCCTTTTCCGTCGCCTTCATTCGTATTTTGCCTTTCAAAGTCAATTCAACGTCTGAAACGAAACAAACTAACTCAAGTTGGCCATGTTCCCCCAATCAGCCATCTGACTTCCATGTTCGCCAGATAGACGATCACTTCAACCATTCGCTCTTTTATTGAGTTAATGGGACGTCATTGCATCTCTGATAGTGATATACATGGGGGAAATGTCGGTTATTTCGTTTTGTTTTATGTAATAACAGAACTAAACGGCTCGCGAGTAATCGCCTAGTCAAACAGCTAACCAAAACACTGAGCGTATGGGCGGCCGTGTCTTCAGAAACTGCTTTTATTTGAGAACTTGTGTTTGTTCAGTCTTTTTTTGTGTCATATTTGTGTAAAAACTGCCTGAGCGGCGAGTTTGGTGATGTACGAATCGCAACAAAATTGTTGTACCTGGCAACTTTTGTTTCGCCTCAAGAGACGCAGCGTAGTAGAAATGCACCATTTGTTTTATTAAAACGGTTAATAAACTACAAATAACAGTAGCGGACAAAGTGAACTGTATCACAATAGCAATTTAGTTGGGGGAAACAGTATATTGAATGACACAGCTCGCAAAAGTCACACAAAATCGATTTTCCCATTTACTGCCATTGTTTGCTAAAGTCACTCGAAATTCACCCCCAAAACAAAATGTGCTTTAAAAAAACATTTTTACAAATGGAACCCCTTTTCAAGAAGAAAAAAATGCAAATATATAATCAATGTCAATGATTATGCCTCTGAGGGATAAGTTCAGCACATTGTTACAATAAAATAAACATTGTAACAGCTGAATTAAAGCTAAAATCGGCATTTTTGATTGTGAGTTGAATTTAACTGAGCTTTACTTTTGACTAATGAGTTCAGGATCGCTTAATCGTTCTTGTAAAACCTGTTTTGCTTGCTTTCATTTTTATTCGTTCTCAAGGCGAGTGGCGTCTAAGTTCATAATTCAGGAGTTTCAAGTTTATTGTTGATCACAGACTGGCTCCGCGTTTGTCATTGTTCCCTGCTGTATGTCTTGTTTATGTAGGAGGCTGGCTTTGCATAATCAAATATATATATATATATATACACTTGTTTTGATTATCTACGCCCATATGTGTGTGTGTGTGTGTGTGTGTGTGTGTATATATATATATATATATATATATATATATATATATATATATATATATCACTTTGACATAGTCCTTGCCCTGTTCAACTTTTTGGACAAATAATTTATTACTAATCAAGTGTCCTCTATAATTGCCAGGTTTCTGTTCAGATATATTTAGATTACCCCAACTTGTGTTAGGAAAAACACATGTTGGGTAAATGTGTTTTGGATCTTTGGCAACAAATCCAATGAGAGAAACACAAGGCAGAATCAGTAGCCTTGGTCCATCTCAACCCCCACATGTGTGAAATGTGCTGGCTTTGTTATTGCAGGAGGGGTTTGCAGTGATAGTCACAGCTTGCTGGTTCCCAGGAAAGTTATACCTCATGTGATCAACAAGGATGTTTGGTGAATTAGATGACCCTAGGGATGCGCATTTGAATAAGGATAGATTTTCTGTCTAATTGTATTTCTTTAGTATGCAATGCTATGAGCTGCAATGCTCTTGCAAACCAAGTATCCTTTAGATGTTACGTATGGTACGGTAATCTTATTTAATGCGGCAATCTCAGATTACAGGCAGCATGTGTCAATGCAGTGTCAAAGGATTTACATTCAGAGAATGGGAGTCTGTGTCAGGCAAAAGTCATTGACCGTTTCATGATACACCCTTGCATTGTAATTGCATTCAGTGTTTGATGTCCAAGGTCATTTAACACAAAAGCTCTCAGCACCACTTTAGTACCCTGGTAACTTTGCAGCCACGCATGAATGGAGCATAAACGACCACTGTGAATAATCCAATCGGTTGCTTTAATCTTATGATTGAGATGTTTTTCAAGTCATCACTCGCATTACATCAGGCTGTTATTAAAACCCCTGCTGAGTGCTGAATTGTCCTAAAGGCTTATTAGTGTTTTAATGCGTGAATATATCTTAAACACATAAAAGATTCAATCTCATGTCTTATATATGTATAATTACTAGTTATTACTAGTTCACCCAAACATTTCAGTACTCATTATTTACACTCATTATGTCCACTTGCACGCAGTTGCCTTCTTCATGCATATCGCCACCTACTGGTTGGGGCTGGTCAAAAGTGGAGATTTATATATAAGAAAAAAAATATTGATCTGTTTCTCACCCACTCTTATATTGCTTATGAAGATATTGATTTAACTTCTGGAGTCTTATGGATTGCTTTTATGTGCTTTTTGGATCTTCAAATATCTGCTCACAATTCACTTGCATTGTATGGATATACAGAGCTGACGTATTCTTCTTTAAAAATCTTAATTTGTGTTAAGTAGAAGAAAGTAAGTCATAACACATCGCATGAGTGTGAGAAAATGATGAGAATTTTCATTTTTGGGTGAAATATACCTTTTAAGAAATTGATATAATGAAATTTTTTTTTAAAGGTTAAGTCACTCAAAAATGAAAATTCTGTCATCATTTATTCACCCTTGTGTCATTCCAAACATATATGATGAATGTCTGCTGCAGAGGAAAGTTCCAACTTTGGGACCTCTTGGCTTTATACAGAGTACATATTTCAAAGCTGTGTGTTTTTATCATTGCAAGAAAGTGAGTAGATGGTATATTTTAACATTTTGAATATAATATTATTTATTTGTAATTTATAGATCAGTTCAGCCAATACATTTTTTGGCAAATCCTGAAGTGTAATTCACCATGTGTTCCCTCGGTACTTTCCTATGTGCTTTTATAATGGGGTTTTACAACTTATGAACAAAATAAGGTCTGTGGTAAACATTACTTGACGATATGTGGACGTTTTGTTCTACAACATAAATTATACAGTCATACCTCAAACCTGAATTTTTAAGACGCCATGTGTTAAAATAAAGCATGTAATTCATGTTTGAGGTATGACCGTGTATAATGTATATTGTAGAAAAAAAGCATCTCCTTTTGTGTTCCCCTGAAGTAAGTTATATGGGTTTGGAACAACCTGAGGGTAAGGCCACATCCGCACTAAATATTTTTGTTTGATATTGCTACATATTCCTCTTATGGTCATTAAGTCAATGCTAAAGAGATTTTTACTTGTTCTAAGAATTTTTGCTACTTTTGGTGTAGGCGATGACCCTATTTTCACATTTTGAGTGATCCGATCACATGTGGTCAGCGCTAAATACAGGTCTAAATGGGGTTGTAGCAGATCTCTGACTTCCCTATGGTGGAGGAAGCGGGAGCCGGGTGAACAGTACATGGAAGACTTTAATTAGACACAGTTTCACTTGGACACAACATAAAACTGCTTTTCAGCACTAACTCGCCAGCGCACACACACAGCCCCGTGTCACTCACACTGTTGGCCTTCCCTGTCCAACACAGAATGCACACTTTCATCGGCTGTTTCCATATCCTCTTTATCCCTCTCCCGGCCAATTGGAGTAATTCAGCACCAGGCATCCATCCTATGGCCCGGCCACGCCCTCCTCGTCACAGGGGTCTAAACGTTTTGTAATTGGATAAAAAATAACACATAATATATGATCCATTTATGAACTTGCACTTCAGTTTCCTTTTCCATCGCGTTCATTTGTATATTGCCTTTTCAAGTCAATTCAGTGCCTGAAGCGAAACAAACAAACCCAAGTTGGCCATGTTCCCCAGTCAGCCATCTGACTTCCATATTCGCCAGATGGAATATGGTCAAAAACGCATGCAACCACATCATTGGTCCTTATCGTCCCGTTCAGTGAACGTGACTCAGGGGAGCGTTTCGGAATAGAAGCGAAACAGTGAGATTTGCCCGCCCCGGAGGAGCAAAATCTACCCTGTAAGGTGACCGCATGGTCATTTGTCTAAATCAGTAGCTTAACTTGCTTCTACAGCTTTGACATTCTTGTACACCAGACAGCTTTTACATTCTTGTACACCAGATTTTTGGTAGGAAGACCTCATTCAGTTTCACCTGTTGAGGACCTCATTAGTGTTCAGAAGTCAGAGGTACATTTTCTATGAACTGTGCTTGTACCCTGAATTAAGATATGCGTGTATGTGTGTGTATGTATGTATGTATGTATATATATTAGTATTATAACTAGCTCTGAAAAAAGTAAAGAATGTAAGAATCTTTTTGTTTTGTTATATAAGACATGTTCTGGACTGAAAAGAAAGAAAAAGTATAGTGAATTTGCTCATGATTGTCACCCTTGGAGCCCAAGCTTTGTTCATGAAACACAGTGGATATTACAAGCGCAACGATCCAGTATGAAGTTTAAGGTGTTGCCCAGCTCCTTTTCTTCCGAGGATCCGTTCCGGGGACTGACAATGGAGATTCTTCTTGGCAAGCTGACAAAACGGCTTCTTGCACATTGTTCCTTGGTTACACTTCACAGTCGTGCTCTGTATCCCTGCCGTAGATGATAGAAGGGCTCGGCAGGAAGAGGCCTAACTTGCTTGGGCTCTCTCCCTGCTCTTTGTCTATGTGAAGCACGCTTGATTTCCTGGCAGTGTGGCTGTGAAACGAGCCCTGAAATCCCACCACCTCCTGGAGCCGAAAGAGACCTTCAGGATATCCCCCTCTCCATCTCTCATACACAAACACAGCAAAAGGGCTAAGCCTGCCGACTCCACACAGTGGTTGAGAGTTGGTGTTTTGTTGCTTGTCTATTTTCATATGTCTTCATTATCTGTTTGATGGTGTCTAGAGTGTGGGTGGAGAATTGATCTGTGAGCATTTGGTTTACAAGCCTTTGCCTCAGCAGAAAATGAGAGTGGGACTTTTTTTTTTTTTTTTAAAGTCTGAATTGATTAGGTTTTGTAGGCAAAGTCTGCAATGTTAGCAGAAAGACAGCCTCATTACTGATTATTCATAAGTTCATGTCTTTTAAAAAAAAAACAGCTATCACAAGTAGGGCTGAAATGTTTGGCAACGTCGACAATAAAAAAAATTGTCAAAACAAATTTTCTTTGTCGAATAGTCATTTGATCTAATTTAATGTAACATGATATCACTTTAAACTAATGATGAGAGCAGCACTGCAGCTCGCACCTGACTTTGGAGAGGAAGGTCAGTCCAGATGTTCTCTAAACTTTCCAAAGAGCTTCAGGTTATGTTGATCGCAAAGTATGAGGGAATTATAATGTAAAAATACAAAGTAAATACAGAAGTAGGCCTACACTCGTTGTGGAATAAGTGTAGCTGCCGCTCCACTGAAGCAAAACTTGCGTGTCGAGCTTTTTTAAAGGAAACACTATGGTGTTACATCTTAAATGCAGTTTTACTGCGTTATAGGTTTATTAAAGTTCAAATAATAAGGTAGCAGATCATGTAAATGACTACAAACTCCGAAACTGGCATTTTTCTGTGCGGTCAGAGTCTCTTCTATGAGTTGCACGAATGTCCCGATCTGATGGGGAGAGATTGAAACTCCATCCTGCTGATGCACACTCTGTCACGGTGACTCTGCGCCCATGCTTAATGCTGCTAGATTATAACATATTGGCTCGGGACATATTGAATCATAATATATGTCACTGTGCATTTTTATTGTGAAGAAAATTGGCAATACGCCGCTTTATTAATACAAGAGATTTTGTTTTTTTGTGAGGTACAGATGGATAGAAAAGTGAAAAGAAAGGTGAGAGAGGGTAGTCTTCGCCCCATTATACACTACAACGAAATATGTTTTTGATTTGGCTTGTTTTCCAATACAAATATGTAATACTCTTAAAACAGCATAATTGTTTCTTAGCAACTATACTGCATGAAAAAATTGTTATCTGAGAATGTTGAATATAATATAAAAATATTAAAAACATTTTAAAATATCTAAAAATCCTTTAAAAAAAGATGCATTCACCTGAGAAGCCACATAGAAGATATTTAGACTTGCTTTTAGAGGATAGATCTTGAATATAAATATATTTTTTCTTTACTGCACTCGCAGAAGTATAACAAAGTAAAAAATACACTTACTGGTATATTTAAGATACATTCTCAAGTTGCATCTCAATTAAATATATCTTATTTTAAGGATTTTACACATTTTTAAATGTAAAACAAGACGAAAAACACTTGATAACAATAAGATTCTTTACAGTGAATTTCTGTACTGAATTAAACATATAAAAAGTATTTTCCCCCCCCCCTTTAATTCTGTGAATGTCATTTAGAGGTATTTTTAAAAGATCATTTTTTCCCCCTCTTTATTGTTAGTAAGCATGTTTGCTACAAACTTTTAAGTCGGGACACAAGCAGAATAATCGGTTAAGAGCTAATGGTTAATCGTTGCAATATTCGACGAATAGTCGCTTAATCGTTCTAATAATCGTTAGATTATTTGAGTATCAAAATAATCGTTAGTTGCAGCCCTAATCTCAAGCACTCTTTTACTTGGTAAAAGCTGAGCCATTTTTGGACAAGGGATGGCCATGAGTACTCGGAAGTGACAGCAATGATCGAGCATGAAAATGATGATCGATGATAATTCGAAATTCAGTGAAACTTCACATGAACTGAAAAATTCAGATGTCCATTGTCGGTCCCCTAATCGGAGCTGGGGAACACCTTAAACTTTATACAGGATAATTGAGTTTGCACTGTGTTCCATGATCACAGCTTGTGCTCGGAGTGTGACAATCATGAGCAAAATTAGTTCTAACTTTTCCTTTTCTTTTTCTTATATAACAAAATAATTCAGTGACAACTATACACAAATGTTTAAGAGAGGAACCTTATTTTTAATTTGGAGAATGATTACGTTGTGATTTTTAGCGATACCTTGATTAACAACAGAAGTCCAACTAATGTGGCTTTCCATTGCACTTTTCACAGTAGGAAGTTGAAAATTCGGATTCTCCAACTTGAATGGAACACGGCATAAATCATCATAGTAACAAGCTGCAACACAGCACACCATGACTTTCTGTCCGGGGCAGAAACAGCGCTCATCACTTTGGAGATGCACACACACCAGGCGTGGTCGGCTGAATGGAACAGAACGCATGGTCTACAAAACTGTTTTCATCTTAATGCGCCATATTAAAAAGAGATGGTTAAGGTGTCTTTGGTCAAGCCAACTGCGGTTTGCAAATACACATTTCAGCCAGCCATGACGAAAAAGTGGTGCACGCTTATTGAGATAATTACAGAAACCTCTAAGAAGAATAGAGACGTGCTTTCTGATTAGTTTTTCAATTAGTTGGATTGAAATGCCTCTCTTTTCTGGCCTGTCTTGTATGTCTGTTTAGTAGCCGATTTAGTCTGTCTGGTCTATCTATCTTGTCTGTCTTTCTATCTTTGTACTTCACACTCTTCATTTGATACTCTCACAACCTAAATTATTTTTCTTGAGTTTGCTGGTTTCTTCATTTCTTTTCTAATGACAATCTGTGCCTCAACAACATTATACTTTGGACTACTGATGCACCCCATTTAGCACTTGTCTCTAACATAGATAACAAAGGCCATTGTGAAAGTGCTCATTAAGCCTTTGTCAGGCTGTGAAGGTCTGGTGTAGTACATCCACATGTTTCCATGACAGCTGTTTTCCTTATCCATGATAGTTTACATGGCAGCAAATGTCCTCAATCTCCTCCTCCCAGTGTCTCATGGTTGATTCCTCCCTTTCATTTTCCTCATCTCACTATTCGTCCAGGTACAAGTGCCCCTTACACTCAGTCCTACACCATCACCTCCACCCAACCAAGAGTTCTGCCAATGTTGAATTGAGCCTCGTACACCACTTCTCCATCATTGGCCCTGGCATGAGCATGACTAAATCACAGATGGTGCCTCTTTCTTTGCATCTCCCCCCAGAGATGTTCATAACTGGGTGTTGTAGTTTGTCTAGGGCTCCTTTTCTTCAGGGCCTTACGCCACGTGATTGTAAACGGAGATTTAATCTCAATGGAGCCTGTTGGAACGGGAGCTGAGGACAGGCTCTTGTTGTGAAAAGCAGATGGATTAAGATGAGGAAAATGGATTTGTTTCAGTAGGATCTGTAGTGCTCTCTTGTTTTGCTCTGACACTGGGTGTCAATTGCGAATGATAGCTTGGGGTGTGTATGTGCATATCTGTGAAGCATGTGTTGAATTAGGGGCTTTGATGTGAAGGGGATAACCCTTGGTAGACATCCTGTGGTTTTGTGGAGGAGGAAGTAAGCTTTGGCTGTTGGATTTGCTCCATCAATGACTGAAGGATCAGCAGGCCTGGTTTCAGACCCCAGATGCTGTGCCTTGAAAAGATCACTCTCGCCCACCTTCATCTCAAAGATATTTACTCTTTAAACCATGCCTCATCTACTCTAGCCAACCAGAAGTGAAAAGACCTTCACACATTCACAACAATATCCATTTTCATTGATTACTGCTTGCTAAGAAAAGCTTTACTTTAACTATAAATGGCAACGGTCATGTTCTGGAAATAAAACTCCAGATAATTTTCTCCATAGATGAATTGATTTTTAATGATAAATTATAAACCTTTAAAGACCTATCTACTCTTCTGTTAGGTGGTTAATAGAAGGTATGCTTCTGTTAAAGCCTTCAGTCCATGTTATTTAAACTTTGTGTTTTAAATATCATGTTTAATAGTGGAATTCCTGGTGAAGAACTACACTACCCATGATATGATCCTGAAGGGAAACGATCCACCAATTGGAGAGTCATGGCAAACAACCTCTGCAGCATCTGTACACTCCCATGACGTGCTGGGAAATGTTACAATCAAGTCTGTTTCCATAAGCTACTTATACAGTATATTTGTATATACACTCACTTAGCACTTTATTAGGAACACTGGTTTTGAGCATTCTGAGATGCTATTCTGCTCACTACAATTGTACAGAGTGGTTATCTTAGTCATCGTAGCCTTTCTGTCAGCTCGAACCACTCTGGCTATTCTCCATGGACCTCTCTCATCAATCAGGTATTTCTGTCCACAAAACTGCTGCAAAAGTGTTTTGTTTTTGGAACCATTCTAAGTAAATTCTAGAGTATGGCAATTCTTGAATCATGTCACAGTCAAAATCATGGAGATCACATTTTTCCCCATTCTGATGGTTTATGTGAACATTAACTGATGGTCCTGTCCCATATCCGCATTATTTTATGCAGTGCACTGCTGCCATACGATTGGCTGATTAGATCAGAATATAAACTATGTGTTTTGACCCAAATTGGCTCAAATAGCCATACATGTTGGGTTGCAACGTATTTTGATATACGTGTAATTAGTTCATTAGTAAAAGTAACTGAAATTTTTAAGAGCAAATGCACTCTGTTCAGTGCACTCTTTCACGCAGTTGCACTGCCCGTGACTTTTTTTACTGTTTTCCACATTATAATTTGATAGAATCTGTCTCAGTGATATCAAGCAAGGCAGAGGCGTGGCGGTGATAATGCCAACAGGTCACTCCACTTTATTACACAACACACCGCTGTTACCGTGCACAATTGCCAAACGGAAAGATTACAAAGTATCATAAAGCATAAGGTGCACCAACAAAGCGTTATGTAAGTATTAAGATGACATCTCACACGGCATACGCAGGTTATGAGAAAGCCGTGAAAAATTCTGTCAGAACAAGACAAAAAGTTCAAGTACGTAGCGGTGAAGGTGAGCAGAAATATGCAAGTACTGTCTATCAAAGTGTCATAAGTAAGTTGCTTTCAAAAAAATCGCTCTGTACTGTTGTGTTGTCAAAAATACAGATATTCCGGTACCAAGTCGGTACTCAAACAAAAATGTTTTTACGATACCAAAATTTCTGAAGGTACCGAGTACTGGGTCTACCCGGTTCCCAATCAGAGTCGGGAACTTTTGAACACTCACAACAAGCAAAAGATGACGACAAGCAAAGTAGCTGCTGCTGCGGAGTCTCAACTGAATCTTGTCGAAAAGAAAAATCGAAAAGCCATGTTTGGAAATTCTTTGGATTTGAGACTGATGAAAAGGGAATCATCTTAGATCAGCAAAAACCTATTTGTAAACACTGCTTTCACAATTTTCTGACGAAAGGACGCTCAAACTTAATAAAGCAGCTGAAAGACAGACACCCGGATTAATTCAAGCAAAAACAGCAGGTGAGTTTAAAAGCATATTATCATTTGCATTAGTCGACATTATCGACAACGTCGCAAAGAAAACTTTTTAGAGAAAAATGTTCGTTGTCGTATAATCATTTGATCTCATTTAACGTAACATGAAATCACATTAAACTGTAATGATGAAGCGTGAGAGCAGCCGTTCATGCCTGAAGGAGGAGAGGAAGAATTACACGGATCAGTCCAGATGCACTCTAAACTTTCACAGTTTCATCTTTATGTAGATCCCAAAGTATTAGGGAATTATAAAAAATAAAATAAAATAAAAATCAGCACTCTCGTTGTGGAATAAGCGGAGGCGGAGCTCTTTAAAGGAAACATCCCGGCGTTATATCTTAAATGCAGTTCTATTTAATGCGTTCTAGCTTTATTAAAGTTCAAATAATACAGAAGCAGATCATGTTAATAACTATAAACTCAGAAACTGGCATTTCTCTGTGTGGTCGGTGCTTCTTCTATGAGTTGCGCGAATGTCCCGATCTAAGGGGGAGAGATTGAAACTGCACCCGGCTGAGAGAGACTCTGCCTCGGGGGTGTTCATCCCTCGAGCGCGGACGCTTAGTGCAGCTAGATTAGAACGCGGTGACTCGCGACTTATTTAGTCATAATATGTCTCTGTGCATTTCTTATCGTGAAGAAAATTGGCAATATGCAGCTTTATTAATATGAGAGCACTTTGCGCATTAGTTTGGAAATTGTTTTTTATTCATTTTATTGTATGCTTGTTTATTTAGTTGTTTTTTTAGTACGTTGTAAAAACTTAAAAGTAGCAAAAGTTGAAGCAAATCTTACATAAGTGTTCAGCAATACTTTAAGCATACATTGTACAGTTTTGTTATAATTCAAAAATAATATATTTAACTTGAAGTGTTGCTCAATGGTATATTTTTGTTCTTAGTTCTGCTGCTAATTTTTTGTTAACTTTGTTATTAAAAGAGTGTTGATCAGTAACCAGTTTTTGTGTTTTGCTTTGGTACCAAAAATTGTATCGAGTACCGTGAATGTTCACTGGTATTGGTACCGACTACTGAAATTTTGGTATCGTGACAACACTAGTGTGTCATGCTGTTTTTCATATTACAATCCTTAATAAATTGAGAAGACATAAATTAAGTATGACAAATAATGGTCAGCTTGACACTAATTTATTGATCTGTTCTGTGGAAACTATTATTCACGAACGTTTGAATGGCTTTGTAATTGTGGGTCCCAGGTTGGTTTGATTCATGGCTTAGAATGCTTTTATGAAGAAGTTTACGAAAACTATGAAAAATTAAATGAGAGAAACAATTCCAGACCCTAGACCTTTTATTCAGTGTACAGAATGTAGAAAAATAGGCTTACCTGTCTTTCTAATCAAAAAGAACTGAGGAGCTGCAACAGGTTTTTTCCACAATGAAAACATTGTCCTTGTAACATTAGCTTTACAAACAATGATGGCACCGCAGATGGCCGCCTCGGTGTGGAGCTCTCAAATTCTTTTGCTATTTTTGTTTGTTTGTCTTTTTCCAGTCAGTTTTACCAGGGATGAACTGCTGAACATTCGGCAGCACATACCAGATAATCTTTTCCCGGTTTTTGAATATTCAGACGTTTTGCTGGACATTTGAATCAGAGGTGCAGCTGTGTTTAATTGCGCTACGAGACTCAGACGCAACTGTCTGCACGGAATTCAAACAGCACTGCCGAGCATTCATCTAGTGAATCTCAGCTCTCTTCCTAACAAAACAGATGAACTACATCTCCTCACACATACAAATAAGGACTTTTCAAACTCTGCTGCACTTTGCTTCACAGAACCCTGGCTGAGTGAAGCCATTCCGGACAGCGCATTACATCTGCTGCATTACATCATTACATTTGCTTAAAGCAAATCTCACACCTAAACTGCCCAAATACAAACAGCACATTACATGCCCCACCAGAGACAGGAATATACTGGATCACTGCTACACAACAATAAAGGATGCATATCACTCTGTCACATGTGCAACTTTGGGACTCTCAGGCAGAAATTAAAATCAACAAATCCAGT
>JAVLUX010000067.1:0-5000 GCA_032164185.1 Moxostoma hubbsi
CCAATTTCTGGACAACTATATAGCCCTTAATTATTGAAACTTTATTATGTAGGTTTGAGGAGGGATTTAAATGGCACTGTAATCCCTCATGTTAATGGTCCCATTCTAAGGTGGCTTTATCAGCCAATGCAGACGACATTACATGTTTTATTACAGAAAAAGAAGGATATTGAAAATTTTAACAAAAGATATTGAATTATATGAAAAAGTCCTCCTCTGCTATAGGTCAATTGGACAAAAAGTGAAGGGTTTTATGAATGGTAATTTTGAAAAATTTCCACAACTTCCAGAGGGTTGCAATGGAGAAAAGATGGATTAAAGATTTTAGGGAGTTTTTTAGGAAATGAACAATTTCAAAAGAAAAACTGGGAGGGTTTGATAGAAAAAGGTGTCTGCCCGATTGTCAGAAGTGGCGATGGCTATTACCACAATTGTCATATCGAGGAAGGGTGCTGGGTAGTAAACAATTGGCAGCTTCTATTCTGTGGCATAGGACTATGGTCATGTGATGCCACCAGAGGAGTTGATCTCCAGTGTCACAGAAGACAATTAGTGAACTTTTCTTCTGGGATGGACAACCTTGGTTGCGTGCTGCAGTATTATACCTACCAGTACAAGAAGGCGGTCAAGGACTGGTGGATAGTCAGGAATTAAAATCCGTGCTTTCAGAGATACATGCTGCACAGAGATTTCAGTATGACAAAAGATGTGCTTTGGGAAAAAACTGCAAGTGCGATTATTGAGGAGTAGAGTTGGTGGTTTTTGGACTTGATAATACAGCTATTTTTAATGAAGCTTGAAGAGAGAACTTGTCTGAGCTCACTGTTTTTTATAGAGCTATGTTGCAAACATTCTGTTTAAGAACAGAACGGAATATGAACAATCTGGAACTTTGGGCACCGGAGGAACTCCACTTTTTTTTAATCCATTGATTCAAACCAGAGTACTGTCTTCTGTGACTGTACGACAGTGTTTTAATAAGAATGGATGGAATTGTTAAGCTGGATCATTTATTGATGACGGAGGAGGATGGAAATCGATTGATGAACTTAAATGAAGTAACGGGTCTGAGATCTACACGTCTGGTGTCCAAAACTACAGGAAGAAATTTACAAACGCATTACCAATGGATTACAGCAGATTTATTGCACAAAGGACATGGAGAATATCCAGGACCAGGGGGAAATAATGTGCAATGTCCAGATCCTTGTAATTTCTTCAGCTATCAAAGGAGTGAGAAGAAGTAGGTGGTGGAGCTCCATTTTATCCTCTGGGTGAAACGTTTCTCAGTTTTGTTCCTTTAAAAGCATACGACAAAGATGGGAACTATACAACATCACAGTAAAGGCAAGCCATCAGGACTCTTAGAGAAAACAGAAGGCTTCAAGGTAGGCCAGATTTGTTGAGCCAGACTTCCTGATAACGAGACAGGTGAGAGCCTAATATAAGCCTCCTGTTGAGAACGGTCCGCAGATGTCTGCAGTGTGGAGGAAATATAATTGGGGCAGTAGCAACTGACGGACATGTGCGACACCTGAATACAGCGGTAAAGTGGGGAAATGTCGATTCTGTGGGGAAAAAAGATATAAGTAGCACTTGTTTTAAAGTGTGAGAGATTAAAAGGTATTTTTAGATTGAGCTTGGGAGCTGGTTTGGACAAATTTGACATGAGTTTTTTTTCGGATCGGTGTGTTTATTGGGAGGAATTAAATATAACAATTTGTTAAAAAGGAAAAAAATGTGTTTATTAAATTACCTGATTCGGGAACGGCTAAACTGGCAGTGTTGGAAAACACGGAAAAATAAAAGGGTTACAATTGGCAACTACAGATCCCTGTAGAAATGTGCAAGCGGACTTGTATAGCAGGGAGGCTAAAAAATGAATTTGCGTATTATAGGTTGACTAATAATTTATTTGGTTTTTGTGATTATATGGTGTGTCGATGAAGTGTATTGTATGTTACATGAGGAATCAGTTTGTTTTAAAATTAATTTTTAAATAAGGTTTTCTAATAAGAGATACACATGTCTATTTATAGTAGTGGTGATATTGTTCATAATTGTGAAGTAGAAATGTATACATAAAGGTATGTTAACCTCTCTCTCTCTCATCTCTCTCCTCTCTCTCTCTCTATGACTCTCTCTCTCTCTCCTCTCTCTCTCTCTCTCTCACGAGCACCCATCACACTAACACAAGGGTTTCAAAATGTGTTAATTTATTATTATATACTGCTGAAAAGAAAAGGTCTTTACTTATTAAAGGTCATGTAAGTAGTAATCAGTCTGCTCGACCCGCTCCGAGCGGGTATCAAACAGGTGACTCGGGCATGGGAGGCGGGCACCCTACTAACGAGGAGGAAACTAACAGTGGGCCCACTCGTGTGCCTCTTGAGGACAGGAAATTTACACATGCCCGAACAGGGGGGGGGGGGGGGGGGCAGCTATCATGTACCAGCTTGACTAATCATTACATCATCACACAACATCTATTTAATATACAATAAACCCGAACCAGCATCTGTCCAACATTTATTCATGTAACGATGGATCAATGAATGTCTCCCAGTAAAATTCATTCTCTTCATTCTTATTAATGCACTAAGATGTGTAACTTCTGTCAGTCACTACTCCAGTATTATGTCACTTTATCATCATGCAAAGTATTTCTTATGTATTTATTAACTAACTTTCAACTTTTCATTATACTGTATAAATGTGTATACTATTATAAAACATTATTGCAGGACTTCTGAAGTCACATGAGAAGTCCCTGCAATTGACTTCAATTACATTAAAGGAATAGTTATGTGTTCCATTACTCCACTCTCTATGTAGTTTTAAATCTGTGTGACTCTTCCTCAGGTTGAACACAAAGTAGATGTTTATCTTAATGGTGAGAAATAAATGAATCAGTATGAACAAGTGCTAAGTGAGGGAAAATGATCAAAGAGCAACAAGTCAGTTGAGGAACTTCTCTGTTATGAAACGGTCCTAGTTGTTCGATTCAATGATGGCTGGACGTCTGTTGCCATAGCTCTGCTCCTGACAGTTGACAAACGGAAACAGCAGAGCGCATCATCCTCTCGCACCACACAATTTAAAATCCCCCATCCTCGTTCCAAATGAGGTTTAAGTAATTTAGAAAAATGCACTGAAACGAAACATACTACATTTCACTGATTCAGGTTGGTTTTGATGATTAGAGTAATTGATGTGTAAAAAATCCAATAATTGGTGGTGGTGGGGGGCCCACGAACCAATACGCGGGATCCCTAAAAAAATGTTTAGTTTGTTTATTGGGTCAGGGCCCGGCCCTTGCTCACAGCACATCGTGTCCTCAATGATCTGTTGAAATTGGTCAACTCTGACGAAACTGTAGCGCAATCTTTTGGGGGTTTATGTCCCCGTTTACTAAAATGTTCTGGCAAGATGTTTTAGGATTTATTAGGAATGAACATTTTTAATGAGTGTTGTATTGGAAGGATGTGCTTCTAGGCTTTATTGGATTATGATCAATCTAAAAAAGGTCAATTTATATGTAATTAATCTGATCTTGTTCCCTCGCCAAGTTCCACATTTCCATAAATCTAAATATCGAATTGCAAACCTCTCTTTCTTGTTTTTATGAAAGAGGACTTGAAAAATATCTCATTTCAATTCAATTGTCTGAGAACAGAAAAGGCCTTAAAAACATTTTTCTGTTTGCAATACTTATCCCTTTTTTCAGTGTCAATTTAATTATCATCAATTTGTCAATATGTACAAATTTATATTATGTTGCACCCCCAGCTTTAATATTCATTTAATTGTATTTTTATTGTATTTTGTTGTTGACTTTTACTTACTGTACTGTTCATCAATAAAACAAATAAAAAAAAAATTATCTTGTTAAATGTGCTGCAGAGGGGCGGGACATCAGTATAATATGTGTCGTGTGTGTGTGTGTGTGTGTGTGTTGTGTGTGTGTGTGTGTGTGTGTGTGTGTGTGTGTGGTGTTTAGTGTTCGACTTCATGACGTCCACAGATTACAGTAACTGGATAGTAATTTGTACAGGAAATTCTCAGGAATCATCACTCTTGAACAGTGCCAACGCCCCCTTTTCTGTTGTCCCCTGTGTTACTCTATTAATCATCCGTGAGTGAGTTTATTCGCACATTGAACAGTTCATGTGAAGCTTGCGTGAAACACGTCCAGGATATAAAGTGATTTTCTCTGTGATTTACAGTATATTAGTGATATTATTTACAGACTGTGTTGGATGTCTCTACATGAATATTAATGTCAGATCATTTGATATGAAATGAATCATGTGTGATAATGAAGGAGATAAGTATAAAGGAACATGTTTCACTTGCATTAATGACTAATAAATCACTCAAATCAACATCTCTTGAAGATTTATACAGACATCCACAACAGTCTGTAATCATATCACTAATATACTGTAAATCAAAGAGAAAATCACTTAATATCCTGGACGTGATTTCACAAGCTTCATGAACTGTCAGGGACGTCGTTAGGGCCTATTTTAGGGGGGCTGAAGCTACCCCAAAATGTCCCAAGCCCCCCCCCCCCTAAAATGATATATAAGAACAACAATAAGCAATTCGATTATCAATAACCGTATCCTCATTCATATTTAGAAGTAGACGCAACCAATGATATATATATAATCCAGCTACAAAAAATAGCCGAAAAGTCGGAAGATTGAACAGAAGTACAAAGAGTCTGTTGTAGCGATCAAGATGAGCACCGCAGCGTCTCGTTGGCACACACACACACACACACACACACACACACACACACACACACACACACACAAGCACACACTGTGATTGAGTGCGATACTTACTGAAGGGATAATACTGTCTGGACAGGTTTCCTTTGACAGGGCCCCAGTCAAAGAGAAGGGCACGGAGAAGATATTCCAAAAAACTTTAATTATTGAAGGTTTGAGTACAGGCATCGGTGTACAGGATTAGTTAGGTAGGTTTGTGTG